>JAYMFT010272108.1:0-18342 GCA_038088735.1 Panulirus argus
CTGGACTCTCCCTTTCTCTTTCTCCTCTCTCTTCCGAAAAACACAAGTCACCCAGGGAGGCGACGACGAATAAATTTGCCGAACAAAACATCCCGAGATAGAAAATGGGGCGAGTGAGTGTGTGTTATGGCCGCCGCCGTTAAACTGTCTCGATCTCAAAACAAAGTCGTTCACTTTTCTCCAGAAAACAGGAAAAAAAAAAAAAATAGGAAAAGTCTGAAAAGAGAAACATTCGGATGGGTTATGTATGTGAGGGCCAGATGTGTGGCGGTGGAAGAGGTGGCCAGGGGGTGTGGCTGGAGGTGGTGGACATGGGTGTAGCTGGGTGTTGGGGAGGGGTGCTGGGTGATGGGGTGTAGACTGGGGCTGGGGTGGTGGGGGGGTGTAGTGGGGCCTCTGTGTGTGTGTGTGTGTGTGTGTGTGTGTGTTATCTACGTCTTTTTTGAACAGTTACGTCCTTCGTAACACGACAGATACTTGGGATATCGCCTCGTCCGTCCGTCCCTTAGTTGTCCCTCATCGGAAGCCACACTTAAACCTGTAACTTAACCGTGGTCATAACTTAAAAACGTCTAAATCTTGATACTTAATGCAACTTTACAAAACCGCTTTTCAGCATCGAAAGATCTGAATATCGTGCGATCCGTAACTCTTACTGAAGAGGTTTAACCTGGAACTTAACCTGGCTTTAAAACTTGGCCAAAACTCCATCTTCGGAACTTAATACAGACGATTTTGACATTTTCCAAACAATACATCCACTTACTCATGTTTCTGTCCCAATAACTATGCTGCACTGTCCTTCAGGCGTTCCAGTGAAGGCTCCTCTTATTCCATAAGAAGGACGAGTCTTACGAGTCTCCCGGGGCAGCATATATATATATATCACGTGCAACGACATAACTGAACGATAAATATACACTTGCAAAATCCTTGCTAAATGAGAACCGCGGTGTGGGGAGGGAAAGGAGGTGGGGAGGGGGAAGGGGTCGGGTCAGGTCAGGGGAGAGAGAGGAGAGAGACTTGGATTCTACATGAGTTGCCTGGGAGACATAAGCAACGTTGCTCTCTGTAACCTAGACATTTAAAGTACTGAACACACGCAAAGGAATGCTTTAGGCAAATTTGGCATGAATCCCCACGGGAGAGCGTGAGGCACCGGGTAATTACGAGAACACACGTCCGGCATTCGCGTATAAAAAAAAACTAGCGGTTTCTTTTTTTTTTTATGTTCAGGACGTGAAACAACTACGAGTCACGAAGGCTGGTATCAGGTCATGCCAGGTCGCCTCAGCGTATGGTCTGTGTTGCAGACAACTCCGTACGGGTCTTGTGTGACACTGCCGCCCGTGCCGTGTCACACAACCACGGACACCTTTTATATACTCGCACAGAACAAGACACTCCTCTCTTTACGTCTCCTCAGACACGGGACGTATGCAATTGATCATGTATTCAGGACAGAGTCCCCAATGCACTCAAACTTCTTCCCCGCATGCACTCAACAACTTGCGAGACGCGCCTGCCTGCCTGTCTCCCTCCCTCCCTCACACATCTCTCAAGTTATGACCATAACTCTCATTTTTTTTTTACGAGTTATGATCACGCAAGCACACAGGACGCTGCTGATGCCTCTACTGAAAAACGTTCCTTCAGGAGGTGGTGTTAACCTATATATTTGATATGGCTCCTCTGGGTGTCAAGCCTTCCTTTGAAAGCCTTCCTTTGACGATGTTAACCTCTGTTTGGAAACTTCTTTGAAGGAGTGCCAGTCTCAAATGGCTTGCACTGAGCTGAAGTATACATCTCAACGTCAAATCGAATGTGGGTAGACGAAATGTGAAACGTTTACAGCATTTCTGAAACTGTTACTCTTGGAATCAGAAATATCCGGGGAATAATTGTTGTGTAAATGTCTGCGATCATATCCAGCCACAGTTCATTTACCAATGGCATCAACGCTTCATCTTATCCTGCGGGAGAACGAAGTTAACATCTATACAGACACACTCTCTCGGCTTTAAAATACTTAACAGACCTATTTCTTAAGTGTATACACAAACCACATACATCTACATCCACACTTACACACACAGGAGCACTTACACCGAAAGATACCCACACACCACACACACACACACACACAGTGACGACACCCACATCCCAGGACCCGTCCCACTGTCCACGGACCCCCTATCCCTCCCTCCCCCCCTCCACTCCCTCTCCCCGTTCCAAGCCATCGATTCGGCACATACAAATGGCAGGAAGGCCCCGGCAAGATGTAAAGTAGCCATCAGAACAGCTTCTCCGCGGCCAAATGGGCAGGCGGGGAGGCAAATAAAGTTCTCCCCCGACCTGACGGGGGGAGGAAGTTGTCGAATAGTAGTAGTAGTAGTAGAGAGCACTCGGCAACCTACCACCCCCCCCCTCTCTCTAAAAGCCTCAAGACAATTAAGGAGCAGAGCAAGTTGCTCACAAATGCCCCAGCCAGGGTTAAGCCTCACTACCTAAACTTCTCTCAAAAAGCATTTTTTTTTTTTTAACCTCCACCGTTCCTTTTAAACTTCCTATTCTTCTTTTTCCAACTGCACTTCTCGCAGACTTCCTATTAGCGCTCCACTGGCCAAGGTAGGGAGGAAGGAAGGAGGAAGGAAGAAGTAGGGGGAATTGAAGGAGTTTAGGGGGGAAGAGGGAAAGGGGGAAAGGAGGGGGAGGAGGTGGAGAAAGAGGAGGAGGAAGTGGGTGAAGCAGTAGCGCTCGTCAGGGTAGCCGAGTCTCGTCTCTTCTAGCCCTTGTTCATGTTACGATTCCAGCTCTTATTCATAGTTCGAGCTTTTGTTTATGGTCCAGTTCCAGCTCTCGTTCTGGGCATATTTGCAGCAGCACTAGTTTCTGTTTCTCCGTTGAGCTGTGGCGAGTCTCGCTGTTTTAGCTGTAGCGTGCAGCATCTCTTTAGCTTCAGCAGATGGTTCTGTTCTCCTCACTCTTTGTGAGCTGTTGCTGTAGCTGTGATCAGTTACGTCTGGGTCCGCCTGTCTTACAGTCGTTGCCAAGTGTCCAAACTACAAAGAAATAAGAAGGCGAAACCATGTTGTGTTCTGTGTGGGTGTGTGTGTGGTGTGTACAAACCAGGTCGCCCACAACGTATAACTCACGGATACGGATGACTTCCAGCATGCTAAGGCCACTATTCACGTACACGAGTAAAAATGTACTCGCGGAATACGATTAAATTACCGACACGAAATGGGGCTAATGTGCCGGTTAATAAGAAGGACAAAAGGATTTTTTTTTTCTGCGTCGCTACACACGCATAAGAAGGTCAAGGTGCATTTTCATGACACGAGGAAACGTCTTATCCAGTGCCCCACCTGGGTACAGAAGTCTGGGTAATGTCAACCGAGTCGGTGTCAAGAGTTTTGGCAATAAGTGAGCTTCCTTAACCTCAGGAAGACACGACAAAGTAAGTGTGAAACGGTGGGCTGGTTACCTCAGGGAGATCCTGACGTAGAAATGTAGTATTCCAACGTCATATGTGTTGCTACACTCATCTGGACCTTCCCTGTTCCCGTCAACCTCCCCGCCATGGCTCGCCCCAGAAGAGGATCTGTTCTGACTGGAGCCATCTCTTGCCCAAGAACCCCCCTACCTCCATTGGGCATTCTAATCGCTCTCGTAACTAAGGGAATCCAAACCTTTTCGAGTTTCTGTCACAGAAGAACACACTCCGTCTTCTGTCCCTTGTACAGAAGTTATCTTTGCTAGTAATGTTCGTGTTACTAATGTCTGCTGCTTTGCACACTCCTCTTACTATGGCCCTGACCTCCTCCTCCTCCTCCTCCAGCGTCAGCGACCGAACACAACTCCACGAACAGACATCACACACACTCCTGGCCTTGCCGGGGACAAGACAAATACTCTTGACCTTTACCTTATCACTAGTCTGAGCCTCTCCTCTAATGCTGTCTCCTCCCGAGAGAAGCTCTGATCACTGCCAGGTCTCTGTAAGCCGTCCTATCTCTGCTAACATCGAAGGCTGCTATCTGCTAGTCCTCGCACTATTTGGTTCTTGTGGCATGGCTTCCAGGAGTGGATTTTGGGTGATTTCTTCTCGTCAGTCGAGTTAGATTTCACCAATAACGTCTCCTCCTGTGCTAAGACCAGAGCTGAGCCCTCTTTCTCTATAACACAACAGTTCATTCCCCATTCTTCTCTTAAAGCTGTCCCTCTGCCTGGGCTTCAGCCTTCCCAGCCGGACGACCACAGACCGGAAAGAAGCAGCAGTACACTTCAACATTAAACAACGCAAAATGCAAAGAGAAATCAGCAAAAGAAAAATCCTACCTCATTGCTCTTAGTTCTTTGAATCAATTCACGAAGAATTTTCTAAAGTTCGTTGATAAGCAATCATTACATAACATTCCTCCTAACCCTGCATTACCACCTTTCACACAGATTCACCCTACCACCGCGTCTACACTTTGAGTCGAGGCAAATCTCTCAAGTTCCGTGTTGGCAGAAAACGTAAGTTCTTGAACTACTGGTCATGGCAGACTGAAATCCATCCCAACTAATGCGACTCCTTAGCGCCACTCCGTAAGTACTGACGCTCACAATGTTTTGTCAGATCTCCGGAGACATCCCCGCGACCCTTTCCACCAAATATCCCCGATGTGATCTCCTCCTTTGACCCCATCTTCAGCATCCATGCAGTTGTGGACTAATCACCCCATTTATGCCGGAGTTCCTCAGGGCATGACAAATTATGTTACATCAAGCGTTGTGTGTCATGTTAAAAACCTTACTTTTTGTTTTAAACAACAATGGTTTATAACTGATTATAAACCATACAAACGCACATGCAGGTCAAAGCAGCCTGTAAAAGAGTTTCTTTTGTCACTCCTATCATCGAACCTCAGACCATTACCATGCATATAGCAGCCAGAGGCCATAGATTTTGGAAGCAGGTACTTCAGAATCTGAGGCCTAGGCTTAAGCTACCTCAAAATGGTCTTGACGGCCTTATTGTGTCCCTCAAAATCCCCCTTTTCTCTAAAGCCTCATAGATTAAACTTAGTTCACTGCACTCGTTCAAAAAATAGTTGGACCTAGCAGCCTCAAATTATACAGAAAGTTCTTCGACATTAAAGGCAGGATTTGTGGGTTCCAGAACCCGTCCTTATGATTCAACAAATGTCCCATTCTCATATGATTATATAAATCTTTTATAAAATCCACTTCTTTCCCAACGTATCGCTGGGCGCCCAAACTAGTTCTACTTTAATTCATACTTGTTGCTAATCCTATATCATATATATAGGTATATTAGGGAATCTTGTAACATTTAATGAACAAAATCGAAGCAAATGCTCGCCATTTCTCGCACACCAAACAATCCCCGCCAACGTTTTAATTAACATTCCAACTCTGCCCACATAACACACATTTCAGGTTTCACACTAAACCACGGGTTTACTTGGGATGAACACGTCTTTGAACTTTTTGAGTAATAATGATAATTATATAAAGAAAATGTTTTTCTTTCTTCCTGTTCGTTTGTATCACCTCTTCCCACATTCTTTGCCTTTACCAAAGTCCTAAATATACTCAACAAACACCACGTCCCCCACGTTTACAGGAGGGGACGGGCCAGTCGATGGATCATTCCCCGCTTCTCTCTTCACATTTCCCAGAGTGAACGTAGATACATGCCTTATCAATGACTCGGCTCCTATTGCCAGCCAAACCCTCGCTTTCACGTTCCTTGATCACCGTCCAGACATTCATGTTCCCTGTTCAGTTCTTAGACTTTCATGCTCCTTGTTCCGTACCAAGACTTTCATGTTTTTTGCTAAGTCTCAAGTCTCGTTCTGTACCTAGACTTGTTCCGTACCCAGCCTTGTTCCCATTACAGCCTGCATCTTCTTGGAAGCAGAACACGCAGTCCATGGACATGTGCCATCAAATTACCCTCTGAACGGAAAACGAGCCCCGCTCGTACACAAGAAATACCATCGGTGCAACACACAAAGAGTTTTACGTCTCATCTCAAAAAAAACATACAAAAGAAAACGAAACTTCCCCTGCGATTAAAAACCGCAAAGAGAAAGAGGACGATGCACGGCATCCGGTACCGGTGACGTCCGGACACCACCACCACCACCACCTCCACCTCCACTCCCTCCACCATCAAGCCTCGCTCCCGCAATGACACTGCCTTCTGTTTGGACAATAGGTGTTCCTCCGCGTGAAATTGTTTTCAGATTCCGTGCTCACGCTGACCGTGATTCCGGCCTCCGGGTGGGGTGGGGTGGGGGGGAAGGGTGAGAACTATAATGCAGGAATGTTTGCATTAAGCCGGCAAAGTGAAAAGCCGGGATGGCGGGAACGAACAAACCCACCCGCCCACCCCCTCTCACCCAACCACCCAACCCACCCCAGGCGAGCGAGTGAAGGACACGACTGGATTGAGTTCCACCGTTCGCACGGACGCTCGAGTTTTGCATATACAAGTTTTATTTTGATAGCCTCTCTCTCTCTCTCTCTCTCTCTCTCTTAGTTATCACCCCCATTTTCATGCTGGTGGATCACATTCGCACAACGGCACTTGTCTTGGGCACGATGGTACTGCCCTTGAAAACGACGATACTCGTCCTTGGCTGTTCATCAGTCGAGCTACGCCTTCATTCAGGAGGGGATCCACTCAGATAATGGAATGACTCTGTTTATTCAAGTCGCCGAACTCCTTCGGATTTCTACATCACCTTCTGATGTCTCGAGCTGCACCAGGAGTTGTAGTCTGGCAGGGTAAGTGGCTGCCTCTTTCACGGTGTGCATTTAAGCGAACGTCTTTGTTACAGAGGGACTTGAAGAGAGAGGCCCAGAGCTGTGGTGTATGTATGTCATGTGTTGTGCGTCACACTTTCTGTGCGTTGTATGGAATGAAAATGTCAAGGGGTGTTTGTTTATATGTTGCGTTCAGCAAAAGGTTAACTCCCTTCAACACTACGGTACGACCCAAGCTTGGGTAGGAGGGGGGGGGGCCCTGGCTCTAAGCCTGAATCGCAAGTGTTGGATTAATGGTCACGCCATCTAACCAAAGGGTCGTCCCGTCGTGCTCAAGGGTCGTACCGCCGAGGTCAAGGGTCGTACCGCCGAGGTCAAGGGGTTATACAGACGTGCTCAAGGTGTCGTCGTATCGTCGTGGTCAAATTTCCGTTACCGCTGTGTTCCACGGATTAACTCAATAGATACAAACAATCTTGATATACATGCACTTATCGTACTTGGGCTGAGGTACCGCTAATGGTAAAGGTATGCCTGTTCCAGTCCATAGATAAATGGATTGGCAAAAATACCATTATCATTTCATCACTTCCCTCCGAAGGCTCAGTGGAAGAGGGCTGTGAAAACACCCACGTTCGAAAAAGCCTCCTTTGAAATAATCTTTTTGCTCTAGTTTTCTTCAGTCTATTCAGTAAATTCTACCAACATGCCAAGGTTTAGGGAGCGTGTCCCACATACACTAAAGTTTCTCTCAGTGTCTCGTAAAGGCAGAGCCCTGGCGAGGCCTGAGTCTTTATTCTTGCCAGCCATTGTCTGCGTGGAACCGTGTCCTTTCTGAAGACCTCCACGCCACAGATATATTTCCTGCTAGCTTATACTGTGCACATCCTGACGCAACAAAAGCTGGCATACAAACGGCTGAATATACTGACTACGTTATACCACTATATGAACTATATAAATCAACTTGAATGACATCAAAATATTGACTGGAACTCAATAGATGTCTCTCATTTTTCTCATGTAAACAAACATGGCGGATGACAAAGCTGCAAGCCAGACGTCACTTCCTGTTTAGAAAATATTCAGTGAAAAGTCAACAAAGTGTCTAATCATAGTTTTATTTCAAGATTTTATTTAATTTCCTTATGATCTTTTATCGAGAAAACTCCCGACGTGGATTCTTGCTTTCCTTAATACACGACACTGGGGAGACTGCAGTTTCCTTCCTTGTTTTTCTTCTCGTTTTCCCATAAGCTCCCTTTCATCTCTCTTCCCCCCCCCTTACTCCTCTCCCTAGCCTCCAAATCTCCCCCTTACCCCTGTCAGTACCCTTCAAAACCCCTAAACCTCCCTCTCACCCTATCATTCCCACCCCTGAAGTGAGAGAGGAGGGGAGTGGAGGGAAAGGTTAGGGAGGGTTGTGGAGTGGAGGGATAAAGGGAGGGGAGGGAGAGGAGGAAGGGAGGGAGGCACGCAGGGAGGGAAGGGACGGGAGGAGAGAGGGATAAACAAAAGATAAAGCGAGTGACTCGGTGAAAGCACGAGATAAAGGAGAGAGACAGAGCCGGGTGAGAGCTAGCCGGGCCGGGTGGGCTAGCCGGGCCGGGTGGGCCAGCCAGGCCGGGTGGGAAAGCCGGTTCGGGTGGGCTAGCCGGGCTCCTATCCGCTTCCCTCCCTCCCCTCCTCTGGATCTCCATTAACACCATTAACTACCTCAGAATAATCAACTACGGGCCATTATACTCACGACCCAACATACTGACGACGATGCGAGTCATTGACCTCCCAAAAGCCATGACCTTTCACCTTTAAGAGGTTGATCCCTCGTAAGACACAATCCCTTGAGCACGATTGTAAGACCCCTGAGTACGACGGTACGACTCTTCAGCACAGTGGTACGACTACTACGTTTGGTGGCCCCCTGTCGATGGTTTCTTCGGGCCTCCGTGGTGTAGCGGTTAGCGTTAGTGACCATGAGTCAGCACGGGCCTACTTGGGGGTCGAACGCACACGGGTTCGAATCCTGGTCGTGGCTGTCGGCCAACACCCAACCCAGGTGTTCATCCTCCCATCGGGAAGCTGGTCGATAAATAGGTACCTGGCTTAGGCTAGTTGTGTGTGTGTGCGTGTGTGTGTGTGTGTGTGTGTGTTGTTTGTGTGTACACATACATACACAGGAGTAAAGACATGGTACGTATATATACACACAAGATTAAGAGACGGGGCAACACGAATGTAAGACTCCCTCTCCCTCGTGACACACAAACAGTAATCACACAATACACGGTCAAAATTATCTCCCTTAAAAAAAAAAACAGGCAAAATTACCACTTGAAATCGCGGGCATTACCTTATAATTACAAGACCAAGACCGTTCTGCTTCTCAAGAAATGAATTAAGTATATTAAGTATGATTAAATCTAATGATTCACCAATTTAGGGTGAGGGCCGAGGCTAAACGAGTTAAAAGATTTGTGCTGGTGTGCTCTGGCGCACAAATCTTACGGACAGGAACAGTGCCATCAGCGCCTATCCATTGTGTATAGAACAAATGAATTATCAAAGATAAAAAGCAAATAATGAAAAGAAAAGATAGAAAATGCTGGAAGAAAAATGATGACAAAGAATAAGAAACTGAAAGAAACACGAGCTGGACAACGAAGAAAATGCACTTCATCAGAGCAAATTACGATGCGAAATATACGCACGCAAATAACAAAAGCTGAAACATAATATTGCACACATCATGAAAACCCGCAGCTGGCACGCAGGCCGGCCAATCATAGCGTGCCACGTCACGCCACCTCCGACCGTTACGATAATTCATGTCCTCCAGGCGACAGCAACGACAGCTTTATACAGTCAGCCCGTCGTGTTCTGACGTTTATATGGAGACATAAAACACAGGGCCTTGGTGCATGTGAGTTTATATAAAAGAATAAACATATCTTTCTGATTTTCGTTTAAAAATTCTTGTTTTTTTCTTGCAGGAGGTAAAGATCTTGGCTGTTGTATCCCTACCCTAGAATCGAGATCTTTCAGTTACAAAGATTTACTGAATTATGAACGATATGTACGTGTGTGTGTGTGTGTGTGTGTCCTAGGAACCCCCTGTATGCGGCTCCCGCAGTAGACTATACAGGACGACAAGAGAGCTGATGTGTGTGTGTGTATGTCTGCAAGAGGCTAATACAAGAAAAAAAATCACTGAGTAAGTGTTCATTGTGGATGTCTCGTTATTTGATAAAACTGTAATGGCTTATGAGGTCGGTTATGTCCAGGACACAGAGGAGAAAGTGTAACTCGTGTATACCTGGGGAATGCAGTTTCAAATGGACGCATGTGTGGTGGAGTAGAGTTTGCGATTGGGTCGGGAGGGTGATTGCTTATTGAAATGTCGAGTCATTACTGTGTTAATATATATTTTTTGCCAGTGTCATATCTATTGGGTGAAGGGCATGCGCCTTATGACACCTTGCAATCCATGTCAAATATAGACATCCATGTTTAAGAAAGGTGGCAACCACGAAGCCATGAGAACCGTCTCTTACTCGAAGCTAACGAGAACTTCTATTGAAGCTAACCCCTCAAGTTATGAGAATATATTCAAGCCATTCCCAGTCTCATGGGAATCCCACATTCCAACCATTCCCAGTCTCACGGGAATCCCACAACCAAGCCATCCCACAATCTCGTACGAATCCAACAATCAAGCCATTCCCAATCTTACAGAAATCCCCACATCTAAGCCACCCTTATCCTCAAGAGAACCAAAGCCACCCCCTAGCCTCATGAGGATGTGCAAATCCCTAATTGACGACCCGAGGCAATCCCCAAGCATCGTACCCCTGGCTTACTAACCTGGTCCCCTGCCACCCACGTCTGCCACCCGCCACCCCAGTCACTCATGTATATCGTAAATCGACGCCGAGATTTGCTGGTGTCAGTGAAGAATTTTCATTAACGTAACATCAACTTCAGCTATTTTTATTTCTATCTTTTTTTTCTGTCTTTTAATAAATTCTAAAAACAAAAGTGGGTTACGAAAAAATAAAAGAATTAAAGGAGTCATGTCAGCAATTTTTGCATGACAGCTGGTTTTATTTTCGGAATTAAATCGCATCCATTAAGGACTTTTTACTGAAAGTAAAGCGATATTACTGCGTTTAATAACGACATTATTACTTTAACGCTGTGCGTTACTACACACACCAAGTACTTCTTGCTCGAGGAAAATGAAGAGGGTTTTGTGCAAGAATTCAAACCAAAGACGGAATCAGCGAGTGCAATATCACTGTTTTTATTTAATCAAATGTCGAAATCCAGGTGGCACTGTTTTCACCCGAGGGAGCGAGCCACAGGGGTGTCCAGTGGATCCGCGGGGTCCCCGTGGAGTGGGGGGGAGGGGGGCTTGGAGGGGGGGCCTTGGAGGGAGGGCCTGAGAGGGGGGGGAAGTACCTGGGAGTATGCAATATCATAAAGACAGGGAGGAGAAGAGGAGGGCCGAAGTGTCAAGGAGGGGAGAGGGAAGGGAGGGAGGCAAGGGTAATGGTGAGAGGAGGGGGGGAAAGAAAGGGGATAATGGGAGAGGATGGGGAGAAGAGAGGGGTGTAGTCTGGAAAAGGAGGATGGGACAGGAGCCCCATCTGCAGAGTAGACTCTGTTACAAAGACACACACACACACACACACACACACACAGAAAATCAACTCACCGTAAAGGTCACTCTGCAAATGCAAAACCATTTTCCTTTCTTGTTAAAACAGAGTATTAAAAGCTGCAGCCGGCAATGCAGCCGCGCATTTCCGCTGCAAAAACAATCCAGCCAAAGAGAATATGACAATGAAATATAGAAAAACATTTCAATGGCTATAATCTATTTTGTCAGTTTAACGATTTTTTTTCTTTATCCAAACGGCTGACCATTTAGCCACGATTGCCAGATGTTGCTGGTGGCAACGTTGGAATATTATTACTGTTGACAGCGATGGCAACGTGACTGGTGGCAACAGTGGGATTTGTCACTGGTGGCAACGGTTGAACAGATATACACACAAGGACCGGACACATGAACAGACAGACAGACAGGCGAAGAGACAGTCAAAAGATCTCCTACCCAACTAGTGTAATCATCAAGAATAATCAATTACTCGTTCGTACATTAACTCCACTTAACTACTTATCTGGTAAACACTCTCCCTTCCCACTCAACCACCTTCCCATTTAACTACGCCCTGTTCATTGTTATGCGTAATTTACGTGTATTTTTCAGCCTTAGTCTGTGGTTTAACTCGGGTACATAATGGTGGTCTATATCACCCATTCGCTTCTTTTACAACCTCCTCTAAGCCAACAGAGAGCGTCTGTCTTTAGCTGCATCTGTACAGGTTTGTTGGGGAGAAACCTTCCCCACTAATCCTTATGAACCATTTACCGAAAAACCAGCTGTGGATATTTCATTTACGTTTTTTTCACATTTTTACGTAATACTGCAGTGATCCTGAAGGAAATATAACCCGCTCTTTTTTTAACCAGTTTTCTGAGCTGTGAGGGAATGAGGCATTTCGCAAAATTGTCCAGAGGAAAGGAATTCTCTCTCCACTACGTCTTAAGACTCAGAATTTTCTTTCTTTTGTAATTCGTTGATGCGGGATATACCAACTTTCATATATTCTTGCAACAGAATTTACTGCTAACATTCTTGCACACGTGATATTTAATTCTTCCTTTGGAATTTACAAATAAGTATTTTTCTCAGGTTTTTAAAGGAAAGATTAAAGAGTTATCTCTCACCACAAATTCCCAAAACGAGCAGAAAAAAAAAATTCTATCAATCATAAATTCTCGACACATCAAGAATTTCGAGCATATTTCACAAACGTATTGAGATGATTAGTACATTACCATCTCAAATTCTTCTACCCTAAAGAAAGCAAGAATTCATCTCTCATCCATACAAATTCTATCAACGTAACAAATTCCAGCAACAAAAGGATCTCATTCTATTTCCATATATTCCCGGGTCTTCAACTCTAACCATTTTAGCGAGGCAGAGGCCCTAAAGATAAAGACCTTCCCATGTAGATTTCTTTTGCTAATGTTGACCGTGAAAGTCTTTTTTCTTTTTTTTCACTGGCTGAAATAGTTAGCTCTTCTGAGCACGACAGGTACTACCCTTGGGTATCAGGGCCTGTCTGGCCTTTCATCTAAACAACAAGGGTCAGGTCAAGGGTCGTACCGTCGTGCCCAAAAGTCGTACCGTCGTGCTCAAGGGTCGTAGCGCCGTGCTCAGGGGTCGCATCACGGGGCTCAAGTTGAGAGCTCAGGACTCCTCAATCTCACGGGATTCTCTTTAGCTTCCGGCCTCCGTAATTCGAACGTATTTTAGACGCAAGAATAAAACATTATCCATAAATGATACATAAGAGCAGTGCCTTATACGTGTTTAGACGCAGGGGTGTGGATAATTATGATAATTGTGATAATTAAGTTGACCAGTAATACGAAATAAATGCAACGGATGGGACTGCATGAACTAATTTCATTAACTAGAGTCTAGCGTGCTTGCTTTTCTCCCTCCCCTCCCACCGCACCCCACCCCACTCCTCCGGCTCCCACACTGGCTAGTCGTGTGTGTGTGTGTGTGTGTGTTGATCTGAGATGGCTGATTACGTTAAATAATCTATAGAAGTCAATAGTTTTTATCTATCTGGTGAACATAGTCTGCTTACTGGGGCAGAGAGTCTGTATTTCTAGTTTTCTTTGTACCACACACACATCCACACCCACCCACCCACACACACACACACACACACACACACACACACACACACAGCCAAGCAGAGCGTGAAATTCCTTTTTCCCTAAGAATAAGATTCTGTATATATATGACGGTCGTGGGCCCGTGTTTAACTTCATTCCATTTGGTCGATTAATTCCAGAGCCAGACTTGAGCCAGCACGAGTTAGTCTTACGACATACGAGTCAGACCTGAGGCGGCATGAGTCAGACTTAAAGTCATGCGAGTCAGACTTGAGCTAACCTGAATCACACATAAAGCCACCACAAGTCTGACCTGAGCTAGCACGAATTAAGACTTTAGTCATCTGAGTCACATTTCAGCCAGCAGGAGTATGACCTGAGTCAGTCTGAGTCAGACTTGAGGGAGGCACAGCGAGGTGAAGAGACTAAAGGCAAAAAGATTCTTCTGCCAAATGTAACCTTGGCTCAGGGTGTGGTGTGTGTGGGTGGGTGGTGAGGTCGGGAGCCGTGGTGTGCACCACGCCACAGGGAGAGGAATGACAGAGGGAGAGGGATGACAGAGGGAGAGTGGGACAACTGGTGAGAGGGAGATATATACGCATAGGGTGATTGGGAGGTAATCTTGGGAGAGGTGGAGGTGGTAGAGGATGGTGAGTGGGCGTGGTGTGGGAGACTTAAGAGAGAGAGAGAGAGAGAGAGAAAGAGAGAAAGAGAGAGAGGGCGTGGTATAGAGCTTTGGAGAGGTTGAGGTGTGAGAGCTGGGAAGTGGGGTGCAGTAAGCTTGTGGGAGAGGTGTACAAGGGGAGGAGATAGTGAGAGGCCGTGACACAAGCTTAGGAGAGGTGGAGGTGGGGGAGGCTAGTGAGAGGCCGGGGGTGAAGAGGAACCTGAAAGAAATCTTGAAAAGAAACGAGTTCCTTCCTCGTCCCACAGCCACCTCCTCCTCCCGGCCCTGCCCTTCCCTTCCCCACCCTATCTGTCATAGTCTAATCTCTCACCTGCGACTGAGATTCCCCATCTCGAGCGTCTAGACCACGACCAGTGTCTTACTGTCTTCCGGCAGACAACCTCGTCACGGATCATCAGATCTCCTGTTATCTCTCCTTCCCACGTACTCCCATACGTGAGCTGTGGTAGTAAAACTGAGCTAAACGACATAGCACCAATGAATTCCAAATGGCACTTCGTAATTCTTTCCATAAATTCTCCCTTTAACTTTTCAGACCCGACGACATCTCACCTTTCCACCTGGGTACTCAGAGGACCCTCCATCATCGCTGTTTTTCGGATTATTGTGCGAGGTTATCGCCGCCGGATAACCGGGACCAGTGTAACCTCTGGGGGTTTGTTTTACGAGGCGGAGAAGGCTCCCCGAGCCTCGTCTCACACCGCCATAAAACCCTCGGGAGAGACTGAATCAGAGGCGAGATGTCTTCTTCTTCTTTTTTTGTCCTCTCGTCCAGAGCAGACGAGAGGCGTGCCAAAGGGGTAAAAAGACGGGAGGGAGGGTGGGTGGGACAGTGGGGGGGGGGGGCTTGCAACAGCCTACACACCTGGTCACATAAAGGGTTACAATAGCAAGCAACGACGGCGTCAATACTAGCGAAGGGGTAATGGAGTCTAGCGGAGCGCTAATCCTGACTGTTGTTCTTCGCCTCGCACCCGCGTTCCGCATTCGGTCAGAGCTGTGGTAGCGGCGGTGGCGGTGCTCTACCGCCTTCGTGGGCCTGATAAAAGCAACTATGGTCGCGGTACAAAGAGGATGGGGAGATCAGGTGTGGTTTTGCCTTAATCCTCCGGGCTGAGGGGGCGATCCCTGAGCACAGCGGTACAATCCTTGAGCAAAACGGTGCAGCCCTTTGTGTGTGATGACCTATAGCCTTTCACCTGGCCCTTATGGGTCATGTCAAAGGTCAGGCCAGGCCAGGTCATCCTACATATGGGATCTTACCGTCGTGGTCAAGGCGGGTCGTCATTGGCTGTGCGCAACTCCCTCAGTTGATGATGGACTGTTTCTGTTCATATTCATTCATGGATATACGCATGTCTACCCATGTATATTCGGACACAAAAACACACACAAATACAGAAGTACAAACACAAAACACATGCACCCACAAAAACACCCACTGATAGACAGACAGACAAATACACTCAAACAAATTAAAAATTAGAACACACACACAAACACTCACTCCCTACCTCCCAGCCAACTCTCACCCCTCTGGTACCTAGCCCCATCCCCTTACACACACACCCACACACACACACACCCACACACACACACACCCACACACACTCACTCCCCTCCCCCTCGTCACCTCCCCCTCCACCCTCCGGCTCGCCACACCATATTGACAAAGCCAACAGTATACACCGTAACAACTCACCAATTTCACCCGTGGTGTCGATTTATTCTGTCGTCTGTTTGCCCGCTACTATCATTTCCAAACGCGAATTTAGCCCCGGCCCCCAAATTCCCATTTTGCAGACTGCTGGCGCTGAACCGTATCGGCAGGAAGTCGGGTGCATATTATATGAAAGCCATGTCCAGACAGTCTCAAAAATGTACGCGATATAGAAATCTTTTACGTGGAATCCGATAAAGTATGGGAACACACGCCATGGCAGCGAGATGCAGCAGCAGCGGCAGCAGCAGGACTCTGACTCCCCTCGAGTCGACCAGACCCGAGGGCGGGCGGGGGTTCGTCAGAGAGCGACCGTCGCCGGGGCTGACTGACACCCTCCCAGTGCAGGGTGGATGTTGACATAGCTGATGGAGGGGCAGCGCTCTGGAGCCACTGGGGCGACTGCCCTGGAACTCGACCCCAACCTCCTCTAGCTTCGGGCTGGTCCCCTTCAGGCACATTATCACGAAGAAGACATAATAAAGGGGGATATAGATCCATGTCCTGGTAAGGCCTTAGTTATCTCCTATGATAAGATGGGTAACACAGCTCTTGTCAGCTTCACGGAAATACCTCTGGTCAATATGAAGACCCTCCCGCGGTACTGCACGGCAGTCGCTGGACATTCGCCAGGGCAATCGAGTCGTCTCTTTAAGCCCAGCATCGGCGTGTCGGTGTAGCCTCCGCTGACACCGAGAACCAACCGGCTGCTGAGGACATAAGACCTCCATCTTCGAGCCCCCGCGTCGCCATGAGCATTGGGGGTCGAGTGTCAAGTGCATCGAAAGCTTGACCCAGATGTCCTCTGTCCTCAGCGCTTCATGAACCACAGCTTGAATCACACACACACACACACACACACACACAGTATCGCACTAGATACTGAGGAGAAACACCAATAACTACTTTATGATACAAACATGAAGAACGCCACTTCTAATGGCACCAAAACGACGTCCCACATCAAGCAGGCCATTCCTCCGCTACAAAACACACCACAACAGGGCGACGATAACGTACCTCACAGGGGAGTAAATAATACCTTTGGATATACCTCGCTCCAAACCCATGGGCGAGTGGGGGAGGAGTCTCATCCTCACGCGATAAAGTACACCGCCTTGGCCGATTCTAATGAATGTTGCAGCAGCAAAGACTCAAAAGGTATGTAGTAAACGATAGCGTTGGGTTAGTACTAAGTACAGACTCGTCGGAATAATTCGTCGCTTAAGTCTCTGGAGGAGGTGACTCACACTGTGAAAAACACTTCAGAACTTGTCCTTCAGTTCCATGCGTCATCCTTACAGCATCCTGGACAATACTTCTGTCTGAATTTGGTTTCCTCTCTGACCTTTTTCATTTCCCTATATAATTAAGCTCAAGCATAACATGATAAATTTTACCAATTGGTTGTACCATAATTATCGATTTATAGTCTGCTGTGTGCCTGTGTGTGTGTGTGTGTGCCACTCTGACTACGACTCATAATAAAGGTGGGAGACTAGAACCAAGACTAGCCAGTGATGTGGTTGCCTGGGCTCACTCCCAGACCGTGTGTTTGGTTGGACCGGAAACAGGATTACCACTGACATGGGTCAGGCCAAAGCTCGGTCCATCCCAGCCAAGCCCAGCACTTCCTATGCAAGCCCAGCCCAGCCTAGCCTAGAGGCTCAACAACCGAACGTTTAAAGATGGAAATTTGATTCTGTGAGAATCGCACATGATGTTATCAAGGAAAGTACTTCCCGGGTGGGCGTTGGGATCGGGGTGGGGTGTGTGTGTGGAGGGGGGGGGGAACGGATGGAGGAAAGGGGGTGAAGAGGGGGGGTGGGAGGGGAATAGGGGGTGAAGAAAGGAAGAGGGATCAAGTGGGACTTGGAACGTGGGAAGGATAGAGACGAGAGGAAAGGTGAGGCAAGAGAAGGAGGTAGGGAAGGAGGGTCTGGTGTGTGTGCGTGGGAGGAGGGAGGGTCACACACACCTCCTCTTCCTCTCCCTCCTGGAGCTGCTGCCATGCAACACAACCCGGAGTTAAGACCTCATCAAACCTCCCTCCTCCCGCCGTCCCTCCCCACTTAACCTTAAACCTCGCCTCTTCTAGACATCAAATGTAAGACATCACTTGAAAGTCTGGCCTTTACAGACGATCATTCAGGATCCAGAAAACTGTTCGAGTATTAGAGAAGAATCATGCACGAAGTTGTTGGAGGTGGAGGGATTTTTCAATCTCCGAGAATCTCCCAATCTGTGCCGGGGTCACGGTTGGAATTACTAAATGTCAAGGGTGGACTGTGTACAGAGGAAGAAAGGGATGAAAAAGATGAAGAAACGAGTAAACAGAAATACAAATGACTATACAGGAATATATATATATATATATATATAT
>JAYMFT010272109.1:0-10612 GCA_038088735.1 Panulirus argus
GCGCACGAGAGAGAGAGAGAGAGAGAGAGAGAGAGAGAGAGAGAGAGAGAGAGAGAGAGAGAGAGAATCCTGGAGGAGCCTTAGAGAGATCCCCGCTTCACACAGTCGAACTGCAGGAGGAACTACCAGGCAGGCTCCCGAGAAGCGCTCACCTCCTCCGCCAATTTCTAAACACGCTTCATTAACGGCATCAAAGGCCCCGAGAAACTTCTTAGAGCCTTCGTCCAAGTTTACCAATAGTATCTCTGTCAGTCTTTGGCAGCCGGAGAGGCAAACACGGTCGCCGGTGTCGGCTCGCTTGGCTAAATTCCCCCTTTGATGAAGGAGGGCAAGAGCCGGCGACACAAACAAAACTTAAAGGGTCATTTAGACGCTAAGTCGCCATCAATCTTTGAAGTCGTTGATGTCATCCTCTGACCTCAGAGTCAAAAACAATAGGGGGAGGGGGCGGAATCGTGATGGTCAGCCTTATGCTACTGATTTAGGGCAGAGGTCAACAAAGGTGCTGTGCTGTGACCTTTGAGAGCCTTTATGTCAAGTTGTGCTGTACAGTTTCCATGCATCAACAACCCGTCTTCTGTCGCACTGCGGGTGCTCACAGGACACTTCAACTTTAATGTTGACGTCAAGTTTATTTCCTCAACCGATTTTCTATCCGACTTCTCTCCATCTCAAGTCTCAATCAGTCAAATAAAATATTTACTACAATAATTAGAAATAAAATGTCTGCCTGAATAGAGCAACCAACATAATCATTAACACTACTGTGTACCACACGAAGGTGATAACGATTCATTATAATCGCAAATGTCTTTCTTAGGCACAGTTTAAAATGTCATCCGTCCTATGGAAGAGCACATGTTGTTTTCATTATGTCTTTTTCTTCCTCTTGGCGATCAAGATTTTCCTCGTTTTGGAACCGATTGACTTGCGGCTTAGTTGACATAAAACGTGATTCAGTTACACCAACAACCTATTTTCCACTCTTTCTATCGAGGTCTTCTTAAATGATTCTGTTAGTTCAGAGGTTCATAAATCCCATCCATAAAAACGTACATTTCAAACTGTTGTTCCTCGTAGTCTTAATCAAATGAGACGAGAAACTGCATGTAGATAACTTTCCATAAGCCCCATTAAACTAAATAAGATAGATTTGTAATCTGACCATTTATACAACTCTGCATATGAAGAACATCCCCCTAAAAAAATCTCAGAGAATATTAATTGACTGTATTTCTGCCAATATGTATGAAATTTATCCTCCACATATCTCGTACTGTATGCTCGTAGCCACAGGGAAAATAAAGTCATCTCTGTATCCCTGAAGATGAGGATTATGACGAAAATGCTAGGATCTTCCTGTTTCATTTTCCTTGTGCCTACTAGCATATTCGTGAATCACATGTTCTTTTATGATTGATCTGCCTCATACTGCATGTACGTCAAATGTGTAATGTGATCATATTTGTTTAGCTTTTCTTTAGGAATCATAGATCATCATAAAACATAATTTTAGTTGTCTGGTAATCACTTGGCCATAGATCACCCAGTGATCAAAAAATTTTGCATACGGATGTCTTTTCACATCCTCTACATAATGCAAGTAAAAATTTGTGACCTCTCCTTTTTTTTTTATTTTAAACCTTCCTCAAAGGTCAAATGTTCCAAAACTTGAAACCCTTTTGCCACTAATTCATTTCACTTTAATCAGTGTTGATGAAACATCTCAATAATTGCCAAATCTTCTAATTCGTCTAAACAAGTCTTGATACAAAGACTTTCAGGTGTATAAGGAAGGAGACACTTTGGAATGGCTCGGAAATACTGACCTTTCCAGTTCAATTATGGTTTCCGAAAGACGCAAATTAAATTTTGACTCATACTGCCTTGCTGACCTTTAAGTTTCGTGTGAATATAATTCAATCTTCTCATCCATTATCGACATTAACTCCATTCCTATCTACACTGAGTGGGCCAAGTACAAACCACTCGAGTGGGATTTAACACTGAAGAACTGAAGAGGGTCATCCAACCCCGTCCCTTCGAGTCTGCAGAGGTTGTCGGATCCCCCAATACTCTTCGGTAGACTCGACGAGCCTCCCTCACGTGTCCCCAACCCGCCTGTAAATGTTTTACAGTGTTTCACGGACTCCAAAGGTGCAAAAGGCCGACATCTACTATCCTTCGCCCCTCAAGGGGACTTCCCTCGAGCAGCAAGCCTTCCACGAAGGCGGTTTACACACAACGGTGTCAAAGATTTAACGGTTGGTCGAGGTGGCTTAAGTTCTCTGTTCTCTCGCGAGGAAATACCGGATCTGACAGTATGTGGGTTTTGCCTCGGGCGAGCGCAGAGCGAGTTCTACGTACGCAGGAATAATGATATTCTCCAAACATCAAAGACGATTAAAAATAATACGGGATTTTGTTTAGGTAAGAGAGAGCAGTTAGACACAGATCGATCTATAAATACTCTGCGGTGCTTAAATCGAGGAAATGAAAAGGTAAAAAATCAAGATAACTTAAAAAATGCTTTGAAGGTGACAGTAGCCTACTAACTTTCGTTTCTGTGTGCAGTCACGTTGTGAAGATACGGTATATATATACAAATTCAAAAGGTATTCAAATAATCGTGAGAAAGTTTATTATCATCAACAAAATTAGGAAAAGAGATATCATCGCGAGATCCAAGAATTAATGCTACAATAGAGGAGAAGAATTAAAGAGACAATATACAAATATATAGACAGAACTGTCTCAGAAGAACGTACCATTGTAGCTCGACGCTTCCGTCTCCCTGTCTAAATGACAGACTCACCGTCCTTTTGTATGCCTCTGTCACTTCTGTCGACCTGTCCGTCTCTCTCTCTCTGGTCGTAAAGAGCTCTCTCTCTCTCTGGTCGTAAGTAGCTCTCTCTCATCACCATCAGTACCTTTCTCCCTCAAAAGCCACCCACCTCAAACATCATTTCCTTTTTCCCTCCCCCTCCACCTATTCAACAACAACCCCCCCATACCCCCATCAAAAACCTTCCCCCCCTCCCTCCACCCCCCTCCTCCCAACCCCAACCTCAGCAGGAGAACAGTTCGTAAACTTGTTCAAAAGTCACTTATTTACAAAAAGGAAATTTGGAGATTTTTTCTTTTCCTACATCCTTCAGACAAACACAATATATAGGGGAAAGTGAAAGGAAGTTGTTCTGAGATTTTCAAATGTGTCTCTTATGAACTTCTTATCCATCAATCGCACGTCAAAATGACTCCCTCATCAACCTCAGTGTGGTCCGAGAATTATCACACTCCGTCAATAACTCCTTCGGATTTAGAAATATAGAATGGAAGTTCCGAATGTGTTTCTATAACAAATTACAACTTTATGGGAGGGAGACTAATTTTTTCTATATTTTTCAATAACATTTTAAGTCTGCCAAGAGGTTTATTATCTACCTATGACATTTTGCCGTGGGACAGCGCTGGCGTGTAGAGCTCACAAGAAAACTGAGACTGAGAGAAAGAGAGAGAGAGAGAGAGAGAGAGAGAGATTACTTACCTCCCTCTCTGCCTACCTACTTACATACCTACGAGAACTTACGACGAGATGTTGCTGTTGGACGGGACTAGCGCGTAGCACTTACCGCATAACCTACTGGATTGATAATACTGCCTATATTTTTTTCTTTTCCTGGGATTCGAACATGGAAGTTAAAAGGCATTAGCATTATGTCTGGTTATCGTGTACATACCAAGATATACGTCAGGTCGTCATTTATATACAGAACAGCTCATCAAAATTGTATTCCTCGTCATGAATGATCTTATTATCATTCTAATCATTACTTGCCAGACAGGTATTTAAGTAACGAGTATTCCATATTTTACCTTTTCAATTTTGGTCACTCCAATGTCGTCAGCTTCACAAAATAACCCTCCTGTTTTGCCCTTAATGAAATGTAGCCGTCGTGCGCAATATTCCTCCATGCTTAGATTATTCGTATTTTTCTCTGGTGAATTTCATTACACTCTCCTCTACACATTTGCATATCATGCTCAAGTCTTCTTGCATTTTCTCTTCGTCTTTTCCTCCGTTCTTGATTCTACTTAATCAAGTCTTGTCAACGAAACACCGTTATTACCGTTTACATTTTCCTCAGTGTCGGATATCATTATGAAGATTTATATTAATAATGTTCCTTAAGGAAGAGAGATATAAAATAGAAAGAAAGAGATAAAAGCAGGCAGAGACAGGACAACAGATCCAAAGAGTAAGAGAAAAATACTAATGGAAAAGAGGGACAATGGTTTTCGAACTCACCCAGCCGACATCCGCCCGGCCAAAGCACCCGGAAAGCCAACTAAATCATCCCTTTCACGGTGAATAATCGGACATAAAGAGGAGGGACATCCGTTTCATCAACATCATCTCGAGTCCCGCCCTCATAAAACTCCAATCACCATATTTGTGTGAGGGGAAAGAAGGAGGAGGAGGAGGAGGAGTTGCTCCGTCAGCGAACGGCGAAGTTGGTGCTTCCGACCAAGGTGAGCGGTCTTGAGTACCTCATACTTTGGGTCTTGCAAGACGTGGTACGTACAGAGCTCCGGAGTGATCCCGAGCGTCCGGGAACGTTTCCGCAAAGAGCGGTGGTGTCTGGAAGCTACAAGTCGGTCTACCGGGAGGGGGGGGGGGGCGAAATCCCTGAATATCCCCTGCGAATAAAGGGACCTTGAGGACCTGAGACTTTAAGGTCACGAAGAGGTGAGAGGCGTCTAGGGGTGTGAGACCCCAAGGGAACGGACACGGTTCTGCGGGAGGCTAAGGGCCGTAAACAGTCTGCCGTGAGGGGGGGGGGGAATGCCCCTGAACGTCCTTCAGGAGCCGAGTAAGTCCTGAAGGTTTAAATAACCCAGAACTTTCTTAAAAGCCTGAGAACGAACAGGAAAGGCTATGCCTACGAGGAGTTTTCAAGAGGTAAAGGAATGGTTTCTGCATGAAGACCTGTATTCCCAAGCGTCTCAAGGTGGTGACGTAAGAACGCCGGCGTCCGTAATTAAATACTACGACTCAAAGGAGAGAGCTGCAGGAGAAGTGGAATTCCTAAATGTCCCTAATCATTCTAGAATGAAGCTGTAGGAAATACAGTATTCCTGGATGTCTTGCGAAGGCCCTTGGATGGGAGAGACAAGGGGTGATGACGCCGCTGAGTGCCCCTGACTGCCCGAAGAGCGGTGGCGAAGAGTGACAACTTTAGTGTTTGAGGGCACGCAACACAAACGTCAACACCCGTGTGTGTTCCTCACGGTGTTACATCAAAGCTTAACAGCAACACAGTAAAGGGAACACCATCCCTAAAGTGACTACATGCGCTGCGGAACGTAGCTCCTTGAGTACCGGATATTCCATATCTTCCTGAATAAAAATTTTCGTGTTTTTAGGTAATAAACTAAATCCTTTAAGCTTTTCCATGTTGTGACTTCTGTTATACTGATTTCAACTAACGAATATCCCACATCAGTATCAGAATCACACAGTATTGAATACTCTGCAGACACCAAATGGTCTGTGAATATCTGGCCTCAATATCCTCATACCGTACCTTCATCTTCCGATGGTTTCATGGTCTTCCCCGTCCACTGTTCCATCTTGAAACAAGACGTCGCAACTCCACTATGTTACTCCTCAGCTCAGTCAGCCTCTTACGAGATCGCAAGAGCTACGTACGAACATGATCTTCATACCATAAAATCTAAAGAGGATTCTTTTTTTACCTTCTATTACGAAATGGAGATCGCAGGCCTTCGAAAATTGCGTACGTAACGATTTCCGGGAGATGATCCTGCCTACCCCCATCTCTTGGGCCATCGAGGCAGTTCTACCAAGGTCTCTCACGCACTCACTTGGCCAACCGCCCAGTACTCCCCCCTCCCCTCTCTCTCTCTCTCTCTTTCTCTCTCTCTCCCTCTTCGTTATCGGGAATCGAACATCGCTGATGAAATATTAGCCCTACAAGAGGCGTAACTTATCGTTTATAGAGATTAGGATTATCTTTAACGCGTCAACGGCAAAAGGGTAATCAACGCGGTGAGAGATATTATTACGTACTCTCACTTTATTACCATATGGTATTAGAGATACGAGTGTCTTTATGAAACACATCTATTCACAAGTACCGACTCAAACGTGTTCTGCTGGAGTGAAGAAGATGAAAACCTGAATCCATATAGTGAGGTACACGATGAAATAAGCAAGAACAGACAGTGATACTTTGCATCCAAGTCACATAAAAAATAATCCGTAATCTGACACAAACAGCATAAGAAGACATAAACAAGACATAACCAAACAAATCTGAGAGTGAGGGTGAATAAGGGTGGATGAACAGTTGGGCTGACTGTGCACCGACTACCGCAGCAACTAGGATTCGAACCCATGCACGCGCTCGACCCTGGGCCGGGGCCCGTGAATGCGTCACGGTCAGGAACGCTAACCGCAATACCACGGGAATATTTCGAATATACGAAAAACAAATATCACCTAAGAAGAGGAAACCACAGCTATGGTAGGTTTAATTCATTCATGGGAGGCAATGGGTAATGCAACAGCGACCTACCATGACTCCCCCCCCCATTCATGAGAGGCAATGGGTAATGTACACAGTGACCTGCCATGACTCCTCCCCATTCATGGGGGCCAAAGGGCACTGCAATTGCAGCTACCATGAATCGTCTTATTCATGGTTGGCCAAGGACGGACGATGCATCTCCGCCCCACCATGAAACGCCTCTCAGATGGGAGATGATGGTACGACCTGTACTTAGAATAGGTCAGGTACGACCTGCATCTGGAACAGGTAAAGTGCCACTTGTACTTCGAACAGGTCAAGTACGACTTGTACACAGAAAAGGTTAGGTACGACTTGTAGCAGGAAAAGCTCGAGTACGACTTGAACTTAGAATAGGTCGAGTACGACCTGTACCTCGAACAAGTCAAATACGACTTGTACTTGGAACAAACAAATCACAAATTGAAAGGGTCAAGTACGACCCTTCTCCCTTTGAAGTCCAACTTACCTGGAACAGGTCCGCAACACAGCCGGTCGTACAATGTAACACAACGACCTACCTTGACCGTCTCGCTGTTGAAGGTCATCTCAACTACATCGAGGGAGTAGTCCTTCCTCTTGCCCTCATCCGTGAAGCTGATGTTGCCTGTCAGGCCCTCCATTTCCACCTGCAACACAAGTAAACACACGTGAGGCCCGCTGTCTTCACCCGCAACACAAGCAAACATACGTGAGGCCATCTATCTTCACCCGCAACACAAGTAAACACACGCGAGGCCCATAATCTTCACCTACAACACTAGTAAACACACGTGAGGCCCATAATCTTCACCTGCAACACAAGAAAATAAAAGCGAGGCATTTCAGCTCCCCCATGCAACACAAGGAAACCTCCGTGAGGCCTTATATGTCCACCCGCAACACACAAACATCAAACCTAGTGTTGCTTGTAAGGCCGTTCATCTCCACCCCCAACACAAACACACATGACCTCCTGAACACTAGGGTTGCCTGTAAAGATCTTATCCTTGCCTGTAACACAAACCACCTCCTCAACACTAGTGTTGCGTACGAAGCTCCCTGCTCCCGCCTGCAGCTTAAAGACACAACCTCCGCAACACTACTTACAACGTCATCAATATGACGATAAACGAGGTCAAATGGAAAACAATTGTTACAAGGACAATAAAAGTCTCTTATTACCATCAAAAAAAAAAAGTTAAAAAAATATGTTTCTATCGAAAACTGGAATATGTTAGCAAATGACTCGATCTCAAACTCTCGAAAACACGCACCAACTATCTCCTTCTTCTTCAGTGAATGGATCTCTTATTTCATTACTATTCATTTCTCATCTTTATCTCTCAGAACATCTCTCAGGGACAGACTCCAACCGAATTTTTTCAGGATAGCAAAAGGTAGAAAAAAAAACTTAGGCTAAATATATCAATTTTTTTTTCCATCAGAAACAAAATATGGCGGGACTTATCATTTAATATTTCAAGGGAAAAAAAAAATTTTTGCACTGAGTAAACGCAAGAACATTCACGTTTACCAGACTCCGACATGAACACAATTTTTGCGGCGGTTAAAATAAACTCACAATTTGCAAGTCAAATTACAGACCCAAACAAAATACGCACAAAACTTCTGCTGGCGGATGATGAAGCCAAGGCAAAAACAGGAACCAGTTATGAGGCGAAAAATATCGGAGTAACAACACAGTAAAGCCATTTACTGGCAGTGAAAGATTTTCCCCCTGTATTTTCAAACCAGCCTTGTCTATATTGTCTTGGATTTTGGACTCTTCCCTATAACAGTAATAATATATATATATATATATATATATATATATATATATATATATATATATATATATATATATGAATTCTTTAGTATCTGTATGTGAGAACCTTGGCATTGCTCCATTCAATTTGATACTCGAAATCATTAAGGTGAACAAATATTGCAATTGATTCCTGACCATACCTAACACAGTTCTGACGCTGTTTAACTCCTAACACTAGGTACCTTACCAGTCTGACATATGTAAAGCTGATCACACCTTTTACAGGAAATACTGTACTCAGAACCCTTTCGAACGGTAATTAAACTTTTGATAAGACTTTTTGGGAGAGCCAACAGGGATATCATTACGTGCACTAGAGCGAAGGCCGTCCATGCCCCCAGGGGAAAGAGTAAGGTCTTCTGGCATGAGCGAACGTGAATAAATGACCCCATACCAACAGCTCATCAGTATAAGTCGGAGTTTAATTATGTTTTACGAGGTGCAGTTAATTCCTCACCACGCGAGTGGGAGAGAGACCGTCCGTCCCGTCCCGTCCAATGCGACAGTTGGATGAGAGGGAGTCTTGAGATAAACTGCTACTCAGTTTGCTTCAAAGTATTTGCTGTGTCTTCGACTTATTCAGCCTCAGAGAAAGATTGCTAGTGTCACTTGCTCCCTGAAGGTGTGGGATGGATTGTTGGGTAAGGTGTTTCTAGCATCGTTAAATGCAAAAACAGTGTAGGTTTATGTGTTTGTGTTGGTGTTTCTAGCATTCATGCATGCCAAAGGGTGTAAAAACATTGCTATTTGCTTTTTGCACAAGTCATTGTTTGAAAGCGGACGTGTTTACCAGCGTCTCTGGCTATGTGAGGATGAAGATACACTTGTGTGGTGTGTGTGTGTGTGTGTAAAACAGGGGTTCCTCATTATCTCTGGCTGTTAACGGGTGTATTTCCATCATGACGAGTACTGGCGTTGGTTTACAGTAATCTTCAAAAGTCTTGCACTTCATAAGACTCTCAAGACTATTTAGAGACATAAGGGGACTGGGGAGTAACTTCCTTGTGGTGTGACTTGCCGTCAAACGGTATTGCTAACCCGCATCAATCAAATCCTTCCACCGATTCCCGCTTGAATTACAAGTAAACGTTAAGTTATCCTGATTGGCTCAGTGACAGGGAGAGAACGGGTGCAGATGAGCACTGCCCAAAGCCTACGTCAGGCACTGTGGTCAATAAATGACAATATCTAGTCTTCCTTCTCTCACGATAATGATTTTAAGTGACATATTTTGCTTACGTAACCCTATTCTCCGACTGATTACGATGCAAGAGCAACGCACACACGAGACAAGAACCGCGTCTTAAAAGAGAGCCTTTCTCTTCCTCGTCTACTGAAGCTGTGTTATACCAAATTCTTCCCTCCCATTCCCCGCTCCCTCCCTCCCTCCACACCGCCGGGAGAACGCTGAGCACTGAAGACACGTTGCTTGTCCAGCTCTGTTAAGTACTTGGGGTAAAGTGGTCCGCGGTAGTCTGAATAATACAAGAAGGGCTGCTTTACACGCGCTGGAAGAATACGAAAACGCCGCTGAAGAGTAGCGTTGTTAAGTCTACTCCGGTGGGACTTTCAGGGCATTAGTTGTGAGACGATGTTTACCTCCTGTGACATCGAAGTCTGTAGTCGTGGAGTCGATATTCTCAAGGCAGATGGTCAACCAGGCCTTAAATGAAACGTAGAGGAGATGAAGGAATAAAGAGGTGCGAAGAGATGAAGGAAAGGAATCTAAATAAAGAAGTGAGAACAAACGAAGAAAGAGAATAAAAGAAAGAAAAGATAAAGAAAGGGAATCTCAATAAAGAAATAAGAACACGATAAAAGGGAATCAAAGAAGACTGTAAAGACGAGCAAAAGGATTCTAATTCTAAGAGCTCTTGAAGATGTAGAAAACGCGAGAACGTAGAGCGATAATGACGAAGGGCAGGTGTCTTTGTGCACAAAAGACATGCACAACTGGGGAAATCAGCAAAGATCATTAGGTACATCAGCTGTGCTCAGCTCAGATAACAGCCACCATCCTCACTTCCTATTTCCAGTAAGGTTCAAGAGGTAGACTTTACTTGCTAGTCGTAATAAATCATTAGCGACAAAGCGCATGTGAAGACGTTGGTGACATCATCGCTATTTGTATATATAATATATATATATATATATATATATATATATATATATATATATATATATATATATTATATATATCTTCTTTCTT
>JAYMFT010272120.1:0-10612 GCA_038088735.1 Panulirus argus
AGAGAGAGAGAGAGAGAGAGAGAGAGAGAGAGAGAGAGAGAGAGAGAGGTGTATAGCCAAGTCTGCATTGAATTACTGTCACCTTGGAAGCAAAGCTCTCTCTCTCTGTCCTATTCAAGGGTCCAGTAAACCATGAGTTTAAGAATCCTTCCTTTCCTGCACAATGCATCCTGCCCACCAGAAATATCCTGCTTACCACAACATATACACGTCCACCACAACATATCCCGCTCAGGACAAAATATGTTACACAACGCGACATATGCTGCCCACCACTGTGTACTCCACCTACCACAATATGCGCTCTGCCCATCACAACATATCCTGTCCTACACAACATATCCTGCCCAACACAACATATCCTGTCCGAGTTTGATAACGTTCGTCATCCTCTTTGAACTAAATGTTCGTCTGTTCAAAATGAACCTGTTGTGTTATCTGTCGTTCCTCACGATAGTTCCTGCTCACAACACTCTCCTCTCTACTCTTCTCCCACGGTATCATCTCCTCACCACGTATCTCCTACGCACTACAGTATCTCCAACTATCGCACTTTCAAACCCACTACAATATCTCCTTTCTACCTTAACCCACCCATTTCCCCCTACATTATTCAGCCCACTGCAATAACCCACCCCACCATTATGTCTCTAGCAATGTTGTATCGCTTGAGCGCCACTCGCATCACTTCAAGTGTTCAAACTTTTTGGCGAGATTGTGCACTCAAACTTTTTGCGAAAGTGCGGTGGAGAAAATATTAATTCCGTAAACCTTACACGTGTGAGCGGAACCTCAAAAGAGAGAGAGAGAGAGAGAGAGAGAGAGAGAGAGAGAGAGAGAGAGAGAGAGAGAGAAAAAAGAAAGACAAAAAGTATAGGAAAAGAAATTGTCTGAGCTCTTCTGTTTTGACTATAGCCTTATCATAGTCACCACGTCTGCGTCTCTTTTAATAATATGCTGATCGTACTCACACGCATATCGTATATGCGTATTGTCACTTATACTGATTCCTGCTATGAAAAAAAACTCAGAAATCAAGATACTGAGCTCAAATCTGCCATCATCATTTTTCTATACTATAAAACCACATACACGTCAAAATATAGACAGGCATGTTATGACATATGTGGATTACCCATACGCATGGATGGCATGATATATTCGTAAATCAATGGATAGGCAGATGTGCCGGTGGATAGAAATAAGATACTAAACAAATAGTTGGATTACGAGAAAGTCAGAGCAGCAGATGAACAGATAGAGAAAGAACTAAATGTAATGAGTCAATCAAAAGATGAGTGGATCATAGAAAAGATAAAAGTATTGATTGATAAACATATGGATATATGAGTAATCGATCACACAGATACGTGCAAGGATAGACAAGCCATCGCATGGAGAAGAGGATAGGCTTTGAAGTACGAAAATCCTGACAGTTAAAGTTTAATGTAAAAAGTCGTTATTTATGTAAAAAGCTCTTCGTGGATTTCTCACTCTTTGTGACCAAACTCATAATTCCAGTTATCACCTCTCCTGGCACTGACTGATAAGGTCCTCTCAGTAGCCATTTGTATGTATCTTCTGAAGAACATGACCTCATATTACACGATTCTTCGTTTCCCTGTGACTCTCTTGATGATAAGCGCAAATATAATCATCGCTTTGCTATCTGCTTATCAGTAAAGTCGTGTATTCATCCATTCGCCTAATTATGTCCTCTTGATGTTATTAGTTTTTGACTGTGTTCGGTTTTTCTGTATGCTTTATCGGATCTGATGACTTGTGACCATTACATGACAGCTGAATGGAATAAAGAGTCCATGTATTAACCTCTCAGACAAACAATTCCTTTGTCAAGGACTCCACGAGGGAGTGAGTGTAAGAGAAGGTTGAACATCGAGCCAAACATCAGATTCAACTGAACTTGCGTTTTCATAGGTGATCATATGAAGTTTATTGAATACATGATCATTACCAACTCAGGTTCATATTGCCGACAAAATCACATAAAACGCTGGGTAACTGAAGCTAAACTGGGGCGTATGTGTTATAAAAAGTAAGTTGTGTATAACATGACAGTTACTGTGTTTAGATAATCATGGCTCAGTACAGACAAAAGAAATACAGTGGCCGGGATACAGTACTAAGCTTTCCTCTTGGGAGTCACATTACATAACACTGTTTTTTCCCCAGGTCACCAGCGATCCTAAAGCGCACATCACCATGAGCAGTGGAGGAAAACAAAATCTACATTTTAGTTCTTACGAGGAAAAAGTGAAAATTGAATTTACAGTTTCCTGCGTTTAGCATGACGCTACATTTACATAAACAGTCGGGGATAAACAAATCAGAATCTCTTCATCGTTGCAATGACATTTTTGCGCGTGTCTTCCTCATGACAAGGTGCTGTTTACTGCAAATGATCTACCCTTGTTTATAGCCAGTGAACACGGCAAGGCCGGCAGTTAAAACTCCATTTATCGAGGCAGAGGACCCAGACTAAGACTGTACGAGTAACTAAGCTCGTATACCAGCAGGAGAACAATGAACTGGATGCCCAACAGTTAGTTGGTCGTTGACGCCATCATGAAGAGAAATCTTTTTGCCGTGTTCGGTCTGGTATCATACGACGCAAGATGTGAAATGCGAAGCGGATTATCTCCACAAACTAATAACCTGCTGGAACTTGGTTAGATTTCTCTGCCGTAGCTTTACCGATAAAACTAACTGTCTGGCTAACGATAACATTTTCGTGGCTGACGAAAACATTTCCTGTCAACATTCGTCTACTTTGAGGGTGAAGCTTATTCCTGACGGAGTCTTCTTCTTGGCTCCTCTTCTGGCAGAAGCCTGCCAGGTCTTCCGGAGGCACTCACGACAATCCGTTGTGTAAGAAAGGATGGCGCGTGATACCCTTCCAGGCCGGTGGCATTATCTACACAGGCAATCATCCACGGGACTCGCAATCTTTGTTCCTTTCCATATGGTAGCTGAGACGGCACGGGCAGCTGAATGCCCTGGACAAGGCTATCTCATTTACGTGTGTGTGTGTGTGTATTTCAGATTTCCTCGTGTGACTTATATGGTTCTCTGTTTTACTCGACGCTGACACACAAGTTTTATCTTTCTAAAAAAAATAGAGAGAATTGTCGAGGACAGTGGACGTGAGGGAGTGCTCGCCAAAACTGCGGAACTTAATTACTTAACCAACGTCATGTCCACAATCTAATTCCCAGCTAATCAATCTTGTTTTCATGTCGAACCTTACACGTTGCTTATCATCAATGTCGATGACGCTGTTGTTTTGTTGCCCTTCCCTTGGCCCAGACTCTCTGAAGACCGCGTTCTAAAACTTAAGGGGAAATCATCGACGCCCCTCAGACAGCAGACGGAGTTCTGGCCAACTCCGCCGGCGTCATTTTTACGTCGGCTCACAAAATGCAGGGGGGGGGGGCAGTTGCCACCGCCCCGGCTCGGAAACTTGTCGGTAAAATGTCCGGACGTAAAACTTGTTACCGGCAGAGACGGGCGACGCGGAAGGCGTCCCTCGTTACCTCCGTCGGTAGGCGGCAGGAACCGCCCGCCCTATGGGAGTGACCCTTTATTCAGAATATCTGAATATTGCCTTTCTGCACAGCGTCACCCCTGAATACTAAGATAATTATTTACCCTGAATATTTAGTAAGGTGATTGTCATAACGTCATGGACAAATGCTGCTTTGGAATTCATTATTTCAAGCGAAATTAAATTGGCTGATCACTCCAGTGTCTCTCATCCAATTACTGACTGGCTAATTGGTGTCCGTCCATTTAGATTTTTTTTTTCCAGCCAGAAAAAAAAAAAAAACTAATGCCCCCCACAGGTCTTTCAGGTGCATTTGTAGAATAATGCTTTAAATCTTCCAGGCTTATATTCTTTCCGACCAGAGTGAACTGCCTCAGGAAAAAGCATGACTGACTGGCAGCTGCAGAACACGCAGCATTAACTGGCAGTTGTAAAACGGGCGACTTGATCAGCAGATGTAGTACAAGCGGTATTAACTGGCACTTGTAGAACGAGCAGCATTAACCGATATGATGTGTGAAGAAGTCAGTCATATCTGTGGCTGATGGCCTATCCAACGCGTTCCTCACGCATGCATCTGAGTGCCCGGAAAATGTCACATAACGGCAGAGCATGAAAATGTCAGCGTTTAATATTTGTCACGAGACACAAAGATTCTCTCACACATGCTGACGGTGTTCCGAGGGAGAATATAAACGATGAAAATGTAATAGGAAAACACGTTTGTGATCACGATGAATTCTGTGGAATAATCACTGATTCATTCTCTCTCTCTGTCTCTCTCTCTCTGTCTCTCTCTCTTTCTCTCGTCTGCATTTCAAGGGTTACTGCTAGCAGCGTTGCTGACGCCAAACGAATAGATTTATTCATAACATCAATATCGAGTTTGTGCATCACTCGTCCATACAGTATGTTTATTCGGACGTTCTCGTGTTTCCACGAATGATGCATGACTTACTAGCATCTAGAAATACTTTATAAGAAATAAGTTATACGAGGATTTCAGGGAATCATATCATTCATAGCTTTGGACAGAAAAGAGAGAGATCAGAGAATATTAACATGAATGGTACACATTTTGATATTTTAATACGCCGCTTGGGAATCATTTTGACTGCTGCCTTATGTAAGGCAAATGGTAACAGACATTAACACTGGCGTTATATGAATATTTGGAGCAAAATGTGAAGATCCTTAAATGCCACAGAACATAACAGAACACCATTACCATTCTCACGTCATACTCATTTTGAGCGCACCATCCCTGTCCTAAGATATAGATACTAAAGCAATGACGTAGAGATACATATCTGAGATACTCATAAAGGTGAGGGAGATAAAAGGGGACGCGCAAAGACAGAACAACAGCAAGACAAGAAGGGAGGAAAAGGTGGCATGTTATGTTCTTTATACCCACGAAGGATAATTCATCATGAGAAGCCGGTGGTGGCTGCCGCCAGGCTACCTGGACCTGTGTTAAAATATTCATGTCGCTCTTACGGGAACAGCCGAGTCCACCGACGACATGAGAAGCGACATGTCATAAAAGATGATGCACAATAAAGAGAGAGAGAGAGAGAGAGAGAGAGAGAGAGAGAGAGACTTTTCATGAGCATCTTATCGTCTATTTCCACCATCTTTTTTTTTTTTCCTTCTTTTCCCCTCTAAGTCGTTGTTTTGGACATGCTCTCAAGAACTAGTAAAAAAAAAAGTTTTCTGTCGTTCCTTTAGGGTCAACTCTCTCTCTCCCTCTCTCTCTCTTGCCTATAAAAGTTACGAGGAGAAATTTCCATATAAACTGTGGAGAAAGGTGCAAGTCACGGTACACACACACACACACACACACACACAGAGGCATATGTGCTGCATTGCAAAAAACACCTGTTACAAAATGGTCAGAAATAAAGAATGGCACATACTCTCTCTCTCTCTCTCTCTCCCTCTCTCTCTCTCTCTCTCTCTCTCTCTCTCTCTCTCTCTCGCTGATGCTGCTACTCTACTGCTCCTGTGCAGGTATTAGCAAAGGTGATCTCACTCCACCATCCGGAAACAGCAGCTGGAGAGACATTGTTTCTTGGACGGTCCTGGTTGTGGCAGTCGGTCCACAGTCGGCCCAAGCTGTTCATCTATCCTTAGGGGGCTGGTCTCAAAAAATGGGAGTATCTGGTTCAGGCTCGGGTTTGTGTCTGACGGTCTCGGCTTGATGCAAAAACACACGCGCGTAAAAAGAACATTTGCTATAATCTTTTGTTCTCTTGAAAATTGGTAAATTTCTTAAGGATGTTTTGAAGTTGGCAAACTTCTTGCAGTCCTTTGAGGTTCGTCAACTTCTTGAAGTACTTTAAGATTTGCATACTTCTTCTACCATTTTGAGGATCGAGAACTTTTTTACATTATTTTGAAGTTCGCAAATTTCTAACAATACTTTTGGAAGTTCTTCGTCTAAGTAAAGTAACTGGCACTTTGAAAACTGACTGTCGACCACAAAAATTCTTGAGTGTAAGTGTCGTCTGGCGAAGAAAATTTTTTCTCCTTTTGGATTACGAATTTGCCACACAGCGCCACCTCCTGTTAACTTCTGTCTTGTCATCCGTCCTTGCAGCAATGGATGGCACTGGACACAGATGGTCATCCATGCTCACCTTGACCCTTCAACCTTTGACTTTATCAACAGCACGTGTAAGGCAGGAAAACTGTGAAGTCTCTTCAAACGTAAAGGGAAAATGATTTCACTCAGTATGTGAGTGAGTGAGTGAGTGAGTGAGTCCTCAGAAACACGCCATTAAGTACAAAAAGAGAAGAAAAAAAAAAGCCACCTATTCAGACATTTTCTCTAAAGACAGCTTTTCAAAGTCATCGTATCGAACTTACTTTCTTTGACATTTGACTTAAAAAAATTGAAAGTAACAGTCTTTATCTTGCCTTAAGACTGGCTCATGCTGTGAGATTCTTAAGTCTGCTTTCTGTCTACAGACGCTCAATCAGTTTCGTTACTGATCATCCATTTTTCTTATTTTTTTTTTCTTGTTTCATGCTATACAGTCGCTTGTATCTTTGCTGCAGATTATCTTTTTTTTTCTCTCTCTTCTTGCTTGGTATTCCGAGGGCGTTTGATGATAATTCAATACTAAATAAAGGTTGCGCCTTACGAGATATGACGACGTAATGGCTGACTGATTATCAATTATAGATTATTACCTCCCGGAACCATGCGTTTTGTAAATCATCGTTTTATCCAACTATTCACTCGTGATGTAGTGCTACGCACGATGCAATTTGCACAACGAGCATTTATTGATTCGATTACTGGTTTCTTTGCTTTCGTAATTTGTGTAACATTTTTCGTATTTTTACGAGCGATTGCCCAGTTGTTTTGCTCATATTATTTGTTTTGCGTCATCTTCCAGTGACCAAGAAAAAGATAACTGTGTCGAAGTTGGAAGTTCCTGAATAACAATGAAGGCTTGACTTGGCTAACATTATGATGGGATCTCCAGTCCGGCCAGCTGATGTTAGATGTGGATCACATCCTACAGGATTTATGATTAAACAAGAGGAAATCTTGTTTATACTCACTCCGTGGTAGGACCTGCGCGTAGGTCTCTTCCGTAATGCAAGACCTGCAGGAGGACATTCAGAGCGTTCTCCTACGTAGAAAAATAAGGGTGACAGGAATATCCTGACCCTGAGAGACTAACCCAACTCAGGTTGCACTTAGAGCCACCAGCGTCTGAACATCCACGTTCCTCTCTCTCCCTCTCTCTCTCTCTCTCTCTCTCACACACACACACACAGCAAGATAAGATATACGGTAGAGCGTAGACCCCACAAGGCCTGAGGAACCATCCACCTGATGGTAGGTACATCAGTATTCCTGATGTTGTTTACCGACCACACAGACATGGCAGAGTGTGGGTCCCGCTTTCCCTCCCTCTGTCGACGCCCCGTTACGACGGGTTATTGTCCCGTCTGGCGAGTGCGGTACGCGGCATGCCCTGTCGTGCCCTGCCCTGCCCTCTGCCACCTGTCCTTCCTTCAGCTTACCACTTTAGTCGAGAGTCGTTATCGTCAAGTGGGGCTACGGCGGCGCCCTCCGGCACGTTACGACTCCGCCATCAGGAAGGTTATGTGCCACACCGACACTGCCAGCTTTATGGCCACACGCCAGGAAAAAAAGAATAAAGCGTTACGACCCTGCCGGTGGGTGAGTTGCGACCCTGCCGTTACCCGAGTTACGGTACGGGTACAGTGTAATATAACACTCGAGTGTTACCCTGCATGATTACTTGGTTATTATGTACTGGAGAGTGAGTTATAACGCAGCCGTTACCTGAGTTACGGAGTAACCGTCACCTGTGTTACGGCGCTGCCGTCATCTATGCAACAATGCCACCGTCACTGGAGTTACAACTTAATTATCTTTAAATGTTATTCTGCATGAGCGATCCTGTCTCACTTTAACACTGTAGTTAGAAACAGGGCAACAGCTAGACAGCTGCTGAGCTAAAGCCCGAGGCTTTGCGATACTGAAGTACAAAAGTTCTCAAATTACAGATTATATGATCAATATTTCCAGTATTATCTTTTCCTTGAACACTCAGAGGAGGCGATCTATGCAGAAGCTCCTTCCTGCGTTGAGATATATTAAAACTTTTACCATTACGTTTTCACTTGAGCCTCTCTCTCTCTCTCTCTCTCTCTCTCTCTCTCTCTCTCTCTCTCTCTCTCTCGTGCATACCGTCCTACACAATCTCCTTCCATTACATTCACTCTCTTTTCCCTTCCATGTACCTACTCCGCTCACTCAAAGCACACTCTCCTGCATTTCCTGTACTTGTTAGTGTCACACACTGAAACGCTTCGTCTTTCACTATATCTAAGGTTCCATTTCATTAAACATATTTTCTTCAAGCTTCCTATTTTTTTTCATTATCTCTTCCCAGTTTTTTTACCCTATTTCTAATTCATTCCTCACTGCCGCCATTGGTCCATCACTCACCACAGCCGCGCCTCAAGTGCATAAAGTAGTTTAACTTGAAGGACCTCCCTCGCCATCTTGAACTTATATTTCTTCAACTTATTTCCCTTGGCAGATGTTCCAATGGGGGCGCCCACATTTCAGGGGGGAACTTGTTTCTTTCCTAATTTCTCTCCCTTACCATCTGACATCTTAGTTTATATATTTCTCCTAGTGATCATTCCACTCTCTCATGAAGCACTCGTGTTGATGCTTCAAGACTTAGTTATCTACGTAAAATATAGGACACGCACCACTTCCCTCACCTTCCATACACTCGTCTATCAAACTCAGTTGAAGAAGAAGATACGTCAGCATGTTAAACTCCCTGGCGATAATACCAGCCGAAGAAGCATTGGCGGGAGCCACCTTCTCTGGCACCAACCCAACTCATCCTCAGCAGCAGAAGTTGTTGTCGCCGCGTCTTATAACTTCTGGGAGAAACTATTAGATTCCCTCTTTGGCACTTTCCCTTCTCGGAAACTGATGATTATAATCCTTTAAGGTGATTGAAGATGCGATATTTCGTCGTCCCTACAACCTAAAAAATTTAAGTCTCTTTATATTTCTGTATTTCCATGGCTGGTACAACTCGTATATCTAACGCCCTGTAACGCCTAAAACGCCAGATTAATCCTTTTGTATTACCCAGCGAACTCCACCGACAACTCAGCTATCTAAAGTACTCATCTGTGGCCAGTAATCACAATCAAGTGACGGCTGTTTCTTTCAGTACTTCCCTCTTTATCCATATCCTGTATCACGTAAATCCACATCATAAGTCTTGGATTGCTTTGATTTGTTCATTGGTGCTAATCCATCCTCACTACTAGCATCTCTTTCGCATCTTTTAGTAATCTTATTCCATCATGACTCTAAATCTTTACCCTCATTTCGGTAACTCTGCAGAGTTCTCTCAGTATACAGCTGTCTTTTTCATTCCAACGCTTTCAATAATCCCACTTGAGTTCCTTATGCCTCGTCTCCTACAACTACTTCTACTTAACTACTTCTGTATTCGTTGGACATATCCATACCTCATATGAATCTCATAAAAGTGTATTTTTAATCATTTCTTAAAATACTTGTGTCCTGTTATTTTCTAGGGTTTTCATCTCTATAGTAACCCTCTATAGTAACCCTTGCCTACTTTATTATTAGACATTTCTCTTCAGTTGCTATTCTAACATCATGATAAAAACATAGTCAGTGATGTTCTATGAATATGTCTTACTTACGAGCGGGCAAATGACGGTATAGCTCTACAAAAGAGACAAAAAAAATTTAATGATGGTATATCTTTACAAAAATCCCATTTAAAAGGGTGTAAAGATACAGTTGTCGAGGAGGGGCCAATCTATTTCCGAGTTCTGCCTCATCTCTGAGAAATACGACCTGTCTCCACCATACGGGGTAATAGTGATAAATCTACGGCCTCGGACCGCCACGTTTCATTTTACTTAGGGGGCAGGATGACGGATGGAGATACTAATGGAGATACCAGTCTTGTATTTCTCCTATTCGTCTTCTCGTGTGCTTTGATATCAACCCATTTATAAATCGCGTTCGATCGGGCATATGTAATGATCTTGGGTGTTCAGTCCCTCGCTGCATTTTTTTGCTGTGGAATATAGTCGTCGTGTGTGTGTGTGTGTGTGTGTGTGTGTGTGTGTGTGTGTGTGTGTGTGTGTGTGTATGTGTGTGTGTGTGTGTATTTCTGTATTCGTATGTGTTTGTGCGTCTGTGCGTGTTTGCATGTATTACTGTTATGAGAAATTTCAGTAAAAATTGAGAATACAACACATACCAAAATAAAGTAACTACAGTACCCCTTCAGAATACATCACTAAACGCCCCAAAATACAACTGTATTCCCTCTCACATCACACAACCCATCAGAATACATCACGAGACGCCCCCAGAATACAGCTGTATCCGCTGTAGCATCGCATTAGTTAATTAATACACATTTTTCCCTCTCTCTCTCTCTCTCCCTCTCTCTCTCTCTCTCTCTCTCTCTCTCTCTCTCT
>JAYMFT010272131.1:0-10611 GCA_038088735.1 Panulirus argus
TTCCATCGTACGCAAGGGTCCTACCATCGTACTCAAGGATCCTTCCATCGTACGCAAGGGTCCTGCCATCGTACTCAAGGATCCTTCCATCGTACGCAAGGGTCCTACCATCGTACTCAAGGATCCTTCCATCGTACGCAAGGGTCCTGCCATCGTACTCATGGATCCTCTTATCGTACGCAAGGGTCCTGTCATTGTACTCAAGGATCCTTCCATCGTACACAAGGGTCCTGCTATCTTACTAAAGGGTCACAACATCGTTCCCATGGGTCCTACCATCGTACTCAAGGGTCCTACCATTATACTCAAGGGTCCTGCCATCGTACTCAAGGATCCTTCCATCGTACACAAGGGTCCTACCATCGTACTCAAGGATCCCTCCATCGTACGCAAGGGTCCTGCCATCGCACTTAAGGATCCTTCCATCATACAGAAGGGTCCCAACATCGTACCCAAGGGACCTACCATCATACTCAAGGGTACCACCATCGTACTCAACGGTCCATCCATCGAACTCAAGGCTCCTACCATCATACCCAAGGATCCTTCCATCGTACTCAAGGGTCCTACCATCGTACTCAAGGGTCCATCCATCTAACTCAAGGGTCCTACCATTATGCCCAAGGGTCTTGCCATCGTATTCAAGGGTGCTACCTTCATACCCAAGAGTCCTGCCATCGTACTCAACGATCCTTCCATCGTAGGCAAGGGTTCTGCCATCGTACTCAAGGATCCTTCCATCATACACAAGGGTCCTGCCATCGTGCTAAAGGGTCCCAACATCCTACCCAAGGGTCCTACTATCGTACTCAAGGGTCCTTCCATCATACTCCAGGGTCCCACCATCGTAATCAAGGGTCCATCCATCGATCTCAAGGCTCTTACCATCATACCCAAGGGTCCTGCTATCGTACTCAAGGGTACCACCTTCATACCCAAAAGTCCTGCCATCGTACTCAAGGATCCTTCCATCATACTCAAAGGTCCATCTATATAACTCAAGGGTCCCACCATCATACCAAAGGGTCTTGCCATCGTACCTAACGGATCTTTGTAATCAAGGGTCCTTCCATCGTACTCATGAGTCCTACCATCATAACCTAGAATCCCTCCATCGTACTCTTGAGTCCTGCCATCGTACTCAGGGGTCCTTCAATCGTACTCAAGGGTCCCACTACCGTACCCAAGTTCCCTACCATCGTACTCAATGGTCTTGCCATCGTACCCAAAAGTCCTTCCATGGTACGCAAGGGACATGCCATCATACCCAAGGGTCCTGCCATCATACTCAAGGGTCTTCCTGTCGAACTCAAGAGACTTACTACCATCGCACTCAAGGGTCCTATCATCATACTCAAGGGACTAACTTCGTCACTCTACAGCTCATCCAAGACAAACTTAACACCAAACAACCTCCTGACGTGACAAGGTTGCTAGGCTGATGATGACGCGAGGAAAGTCACTCACCTCGTGGGAGAGTTTGTAGGTTTGTTATATTAACACGGGGAATCTTGTCTGATGACCAGTGCAAACTAGAAGGTGAGTCTTGAGTTAGAACCCTGTTGGTTGTCTCCCCAGTACCCGCCCTCAACAATCTGTCCCACATTTCCCATAACTTTCTTCTGTGAAGTTCATCCGTTTCATGAAATCTCATCTTGTAGGATCTGACTCGTCAGGAAGTTTTATAACTTCCGACCCACTGACTCAGACTGGAGCACCTGGGATTATTGTGAGGTCGGACGCTCTTGTTGCATCTTTTTTGTACCATCTCTACCCCACATCTAGTGGACTGGCCCAGTTCTGTTTGCACAGCATTAATTCGTTTATGTGTCTGCCTTGCTTGGCTTTACCCAGTGTCCCCCGGTACACACACCCTCCCAAGATCACAGAAATGCGCTGTGTTTCCGTTTAGGCTTGACCTTTTACCTTCCACAGAGACTAGCATACAAAAACTGTAGTGTCGTTGACCTTTAATTTAGCATTTCAGCTTTAGCTTTGTTTCCTGGAAAATGCAATCGTAATAGGAAAAGAGTTACTAGAGTTTGGAATAAAATCTTTGGTTGTATAGGCTTGCTTTTCGGTTATTACGTATACCATCATGAGAACCTATAGATGATGGATGATATGCATTTTTTATCTACATTATGAGTTTTTGTTCCAAGCATAAAGTTTAGAATGTTACTTGACCCAAAAAAAAAAAACAATACATCTCATAAAAGCCCAACGTGATGTGAATGAAGACAGTTAAGAAAAATTAATAATGACGGGAGGGACTCCAGTCCTACATGAACAAACCCACTATAAGCAGCAGTGAGGTATCGAGAGAGATTTTGTTTCTTTATTGAGTTTTTTTAGATTTAGAGTAGAACTGACTATTTGTTTTTAAATGCATGTTTTAAGTTAAGATATTCTGACCATAAATTGTAGAATCTTAATCTTGATTAGGAACTATTACCCCCATTGAATTCGTATGTCACGTTTTGATGTATTTTAGACGGAGGGTTGAGGTAAGATGTGTTAAGTACAATACCGGGCAAATCCCCTGTCACACCATTGTCACATCGATAGTGACACTCTCACAAAACATGCCAGGGTACTGTCTCAGGCACGACAAATGGGCCCTTGGAGAGTCTTTAACTCAAAAGGATTCTCGAACCTGGTGGTCCTGGTGAAATTTGAACTTAAAAGAACCTGGACACTTGGTATTGGCTGGTTGAACATGGGAGGCACAATACAATAGCCACTTGGATTTTGTATAGATCATCCACTTAGATGTATTGACGCCATCTTGACACGCAGTGTTAATAGAATGCGGTAATATAGCATTGTTTAGATCTTAACCGGGAAGTTAGTTTGGCCGTAAGTGAGCTGTTCATCCCCGGCAAGTGTTACTCGATCTTCGGGACAAATGCTGGCGCGGATTATTTCATATGTTGAAGACTCCAGTCACGGACACAAGTCCACATCAAGGCCGGGCCTTAACTGAAATATAGAGAGGATTATGAAAAGGAAAAAGAAACGACGTGAGAGAGTTTTAACGATTTTTGGAGGACGTGAAAGACCCGTCTTGTGAAATGTGCCAGGTCATACTTATTGGGAAAGACATGAGAAGGCAGAGAGTTCCAAAGCTTCGACGTGTAGGGAAAGAAACAGGTATCAAAACAGCCCACCCTTGAGTTGTCGATGATCACACAATAATCATGTGACGCAGCAGCTTGCCGAGTATTCCGTGGTCTAACTAGTGGTGGGGGCACACAAGCAGCCAGCTCTCGGGAGCAAAAACTAAAGTAATACCTATAAAAGAGGGAAAATGAACCAACATTGCGGCGTAGGGCAAAGGGGTCAAGTTTGGAAGTTAGCCTGGGACAGTTTACAAGTCGGCTGCTTTTCGACACAACTCTCAAGCAAGAACCTAGAACCATCTTAAATGTGAGAGCAGTACTCCATGCAAGGACGAACCAATCCTTTGTATAAAAGGAGCAACTGTTCAGAAGAAAAGTAGTTACGACATCTAAACAGGACATCCGGTTTCTTAGAGGCAGACTTAGCTATTCCTGTAATGTGGGAATTCCAAAAATGAGTGGATGTTACAGTAATACCAAGTATGTTCATTGAGTCAAGAGGAGGAATTACAAAACTATCAAAGGAGAGGCGAGAGTTGTGAGGAGTTTTCGTTAGAGAGAGGGGTAGAAATTGGGTCTTGAAGGCATTAAACTTAACAAGATATGTCCTGTCCAAGTCTGAGTTTATTGAGGAAACTGTGTCAAGACGAGATGCAGATTGAGTGAGAGAAGAGGGAGCAGACTTGAAGGATGTGGATGAAAGCAGTGTTGAGTCGTCAACCTATGAGTGTGTTATATCATTTTTGGAAGAGAGGAAATAGAAAAAAAAAAAGGGCAAAAGTATAGGGGACAAGACAGAACCTTGAGGAACATTGCTGTTGTTGGAGAAAAGGAGGAAGGCTGATTCATCAACAACCACAGAGATAGATCGGCCGGAGAGGAAGCTAGATATGAAGGAACAAAGTGAAGCAAGGGAGCTAAAAGAGGGGAGCTTAAAGATGAGACTCCGATGCCAAAAACCTTAGATATGTCAAGGGCAACTACGCATGACTCCCCAAAATCATTCAGAGATGATACTCTCGGCCATCGAAGTGCGCTCTACTGATCAGCCAACTGCTTTGCTACGGCTGTATGTCTACAAGTGTGACGAAGGTACATTAGGCTTTTGCTCTGATTCCTAAGAGTCACGTCAGAGGTCAGGCCATTATATAAAAGGGTCGTCCCGTCGTGCTCAAGGGTCATATCATCTTGCTCAAGGGGTCAGCACCTGTCGTCAGGTAAGGGGTTGTCGCCTCGCCCTTTTCTCCACTGGAGGCCCTCACGCTTCAGCGACGGGTTGTTAGCCACAGTCAACCGTCCCTGCGTAGTAAGTTCGCGTCATATGCTGGCTACGTCATCTGGAGCAAAGTAACCCCTACATAGTGTGCTGTTTGTCAGGCGTAGCATAACCCCTGTGGTATGTGCTGTTTACATTAGCCTAGGCTTGTCAAACCCTTACGTCCTGTGCAAATCAGCCCTTGCGCTGTATGCTGGCTACGTAACGCCGAGGCGAGGTAGCCCCTGCGTCGCAGTGCTTCAGGAACAGGTAAAAAACTTCGGTGAAAATAAAAAGCCTTTATCCTCCACCCTATCTTTTCAGTGAACGGGTCAGGTTAGGTTAGGCTCTCACGAAGTCCATCCTCATGAAAACGTAATGATAATAATAATAGTAATAATAATAACAATAACAATAAATATAATGATAATAATGATAATGATTAACTATGATTGCGTATAAACGAATAGATGAATGAGAATCAGCGTGATGAGAGCAAAGAATATACTAAATCACAAGGAGACAAAAGCGATAGATGTGTGAACAGTACTATATGTAGGACATCGATTTCCATCTTGTCAAAACACAAAGTCCATTCACCTTGTCTTATCACAGATTCAGTTCTCCTTCTCTTCTTTTGTGGACGCAGAATTCACTTTTCTCCTCATCTAGACAGAGTCGATTTTCCTCCTTCTCTTAACAGAGAGCCCATTCCTCTCCATGACTGAACTGAGAATCTGTTCCTTTCCTTGTCTTAACAAAAAATCCATGTCCTTCTACTTTTAAACATACAATCGATTCCCCTCCTTTTCTTAATGCATATTCCGTTCCCTTCCATGTCCTAAAAGTCCATTCCGGTCCTTCTCTAAACAGAGAGTTCACTCTCTGCCTTGTCCTGACACAAAACCTATCCCTCTCCTTGGCTTAAACATAGTGTACATTTCCCTCTTTTTCTTAACACAGAATCCATTTCCTTCCTCTCCTTAAACACACAGTCCATTCCCCTTCTTGTTCTAACACAGAATCCAATCCAATCCTTCTTTTAACACAAAGTGTCCAAACACATAATCCATTTTCCTCTTTTTCTTAACACAGAGTCCCTTCCCCTCCTTATTTCAACGTATAGTCTATCATCCTCCTTATCATTGCAAAAAATCCATTAGTCTTCTCATCTTAACACATAGTCCATTCCCTTCCTTGTCTTAACACTGAATCCATTTCCTTTCTTATCTTAAAACAGAGTCCATTTACTTCCTTATCTTAACAGACTCCATTCCCCTCCTTGTCAGAAAGAGAGTCTCTTTCCCCCCTTATCTTAACACAGAGTCCAGTCATCTCTTTGTCTTAATTCAGAATCAATTTCTCTCTTTGTCTTAATAGGGAGTCCTCTCTCCTCCTTGTCTTAGCAGTCTATGTCTTTCTTTATCTTAACACAGTGTCCATTCCCTTCCTTTTCTTAACACATTAATTTCTTTGACACAGAGTTGATTCCCTCGCTTGATTTAACATAGAATTTATTCCCATGCTTTTCTTAACACATATTCCATTTTCTTCCTTGTCTGAAAAGAGTGTCCATTCCCTTCCTTATCTGATGACAGACTTCATTGCTCTCCTTGCCTTAACATAGAGTTCATTTACCTCATTGTCTGACAATAGTGTGTTTCATTCCTTCCCATAACGCAGAGTTAATATCTCAACTTGTCTTAACACAGAGTCTATTTTCCTCGTTGCTTTACCGCAGTGTATGCCTCTTCTTAATATAAAGTCTATTCCTCTCCTTGTCTACGCATAGAGTTCAACTGCCCCTTCTTAACGCAAAATCAGTTTTCCCTCCTTTTCTTAACAAATAGTCCATTTTCTTCCTTGTCCTAACACAGGGTCAATTTTCTTCCTTATCTTAAACAGAGCCCATGTCCCTACTTTTCTTAACAGATAGTCCATTTCCTTCTGTCTTTTGTAATAGATTCCACTTATTACATTCAAACAAAGTTTATTCCCCTCCTTGTCTTAAAGGAGAGTTCATTTCCCTCCTTGTCTCAACAGAAAGTCCATTCCCCTCCTTGTCTTTACAGAAAGTCCATCCCCCTTGTTTAAACAGAGTCCATTCCCCTCCTTTTCTTAACAGAGAGTCCATTCTCCTACTTCTCTTAACCATGTATACATCCTAGTCTAGAAGTGCCAGGTTGTGTCATGTTCCACTGGAAGGTAGCGTCGCATCACACTGTAAGGTGGCATCATGTCCTAGTGACAAGTTGTGTTATGTCCCAAAGGTTCTGCATTCCAGTTTCAGAATTAATAAAAACCAGTATAGTTATCCATTATATTCTGTTTTCTATGATAAGTACTTACTGTCAACTACAGAAAATAATTTTATTCGATAATCATGTTAGGGGTGACTATAAAAGATGAGATTTGCCGAAGTTAGCCGAAATATACCACAATAATGTAAAGTATGCCATCCAAGTTGCTTAAATTTTGTTGAAATGAGCCGACAAAACAATGTCTACGGTAAAACGAAAAGATTCGTGGCCCCCCCCAGAAAATAATAATTTCTCCCTAGTGCGTTCACAAGATAGGTCTCCCAAACATACACATGTATAGTATCTACACTACGTGCTATTCCTTTCTTATGAAGCTAAAGAGCATATAAGAATGATGAAATAACTTAGGAAAAAGTAATAAGAGCCTTAATTTAACCAAGAATAATTAAAAAACAAAACGGAAATGGGTGGATATGTAAGACAGCAATAAGCGATATAAACAGCATAGTGATGACATGTCTCCCTGTCTCTGCCAGACGGCGGTGTCACCTCGTCATCTACATAGCGCTTTGGTGCACTTTCCTTTCTGCTGAGATCACCCGATCATACCGAAATATCATTGTGCATACCATCAAAATTGCCTCCTCGTTTACATGTTTGGCAGACAATTATCAATAACTTGTTTGATGATCTACGTATAACTTCAACATCCTATACACACATAAACAGAAATAACTCTGTCAATGTTCACCTCGGCTTGCCCGTATTATGAATATTACGTTGTGATCTTTTCTAATGAATACCAAGTGGGTCGTGTGCCTGTGGCAGGTGTTGTTGTGTTGTTGAAGGTGGTGTCATGTTCCAGTTGCAGGTGGTGTTGTGTCCCAGTGGCAGGTGGTGTCTTGTTCCAGTTGCAGGTGGCGTCGTGTCTTAGTTGCAAGTGGTGTCGTATCCCACTTGCAGGTGGTGTTGTGTCCCAGTGGCAGGTGACGTTGAGTCCCAGTGACAGATGGACTACAGTGTCCCACAGCAGGTGGTTTCGTGTCCCAGTGGTATGTGGCGTAGTGTCCCAGTGGTAGGTGGTATCGTGTTTCAATGGTAGGTTGCGTAGTGTCCCTGCGGGAGGTGGTATCGTGTCCCAGTGGCAGGTTATGTTGCATCCCAGTGGCAATTGTCATGGTGTCCCAGTAACAGGTGGCGTCACATCCCAGTGGTAAGTAGTGTTGTGTCCCAGTGGCAGGTGGTGTCTCATCCCAGTGGCAGTTAGCGTGGTGTCCCAGTGGCAGGTGATGTTGTGTTCCAGTGGCAGCGGTGCCATGTCCCAGTGCCAGGTGTTGACGTGTCCCAGTAGCAGGTGGTGGCGTGTCCCAGTTGTTGGTGGTGTTGTGATCCAGTGGCAAGTGGCTTCGTGTCCTATTGACAAGTGGTGTTATGTCCCAGCGGCAAGTGGTGTCGTGTCCCAGTGGCAAGTGGTGTCGTGTCCCAGTGGCAGGTGGTGTCGTGTCCCTGGATCGTATAACCCGCCATACAGGTTGTTACAGTTATATGGTTGTTAAGGCAAATTACCAGTTTTGCTCAACATCGAAGTAACTACTTTTGTTTTGGATTTGCAGTACACAAACAGTAACAGACCAGTGAGTCATTTTGAAGCTCCTTGCGCTGTCCGACCTCCCCACACGTGGCAACTCCACGCGATCTCACGCCATTGATCACTTTAAAATGGTCTTTTTCCGTTGCACGTCTCTGCTTCTGGGAAGATTAGGTATTTGTATAGGTTACGGTCTGCCGGCTGGGGAGCGATGACTAATATACTGGGTCACAGTGAGGTACGTTTTTATTGCCATGGTCAGGGAGTTAGATGAGGTAGTATGTCGTGGAGTGAGTTACAGAAGTGTGTTACAGACGAAGGCGCAGAAGTCTGTCAGGGAGTTAGCAGCGTTCTGTTTGCCATCAGGAGTTAGTTGAATGCGTGCGTCGTGAAGTGAGCTATTGACGTCTGTCAGAGAGTTAGTTTCTTTTTTTTTTTTTTTTGTCGGGCAGTAATTCGTCGTCATGGAGTGAACTATCGCTATTTGCTCCAGACTACGCCACCGTCATGTTTCATGGAGTGATTAACGTTATTGTGCCACTGCAGCGAGTCAGGCAGGATGGCAAAGTCAGGGGATGAGCCGCAGTAGTGCATCGAGGAGTAATAAGCAGTGGAAATATGTTAGAGACGACGTCCTGACGTCTCTCAGGGACTGAGCAGGGTATTTTCTTCTGTTAGGCATGAAACCGCCGTTGTGGTTCAGGGAGTTCGCTGGAACAGTGTGTCGTAGAGTGAGCTATTGACATGTGAGAGCCGATGACACCAACGTCTGTCAGTGAGTGATCAGCGGTTCTTCGTCAAGAAGTTAGAGAGCCATCGTTGGTGTGTCAGTGAGTGAGACACCAACGTGTGGCAGGGAATGAGGTACTGTGGTGTTTCAGTGATCGAACCTATATTGCTGGTTACTGCGTAAGCATTCGTTTTCCGTTAGGGAATGAGCCGTAGTCATTTGTCAGGGAGTGTGCTGCTGTTGTTTTTCAATGAATATTGACAGAATGTTAACCATATTAATGTTCCCTGGAGTGAGCCGCCTTGCTGTATCAGGGAGTGAAACACTGACGTTTATCAGGGAGTTGTTGCTAGGGCTACCATGTTACGACCACATCCCTTCCTTTCATAGATGTATAATTAGCCCATAGGCCCATTAGATCAAAAATCAGAAATAATGGCTTCTGTTAACAGAGATATAGGCTAGACACAGACCCCCTTTACCATCTGGCTAACATCTGACAGCTGACTGCCGCTTGATATGGTCTCCTTTCCACTCAGTGCTGGTTTGAATACCAAACACTTGTGTATAAAAAGCATACAATATGGTTACAGTATCAAAATAAACATGTATTCTCTGAAAGATTTATCTCACATTATTTTCTCCCGAATGCAGTGTTCTTTCTCTATTTAATTCACTTTGTCAGTCGTAATGCAATTATACTATCCTAAGGTTAACAACATAATTCCTTGAAATCACCAAGATGAATATAGATCATATAACTTTTACCAGACAGGCATCATACAACATCAAATATCCAAGCGCGTAATCAGAGAAGACCAAAACACTCGTTCCAATATTTCTTCTTTCGTTGTATATAAGTAATTTCTATTATCTTTCTCTTATATCTTATATGCTTCTTAGCCTCTCATAGATCATATCAAAAACAATATACATGCTGTTGATTTATACACAATCAAATAAACAATATTTCTGATTTCAACATACAGCATCAAACATTTCAAAAGACTGGATTACTTAGAAAACTGAAAAAGAGATATGTAATGGGTAACTGAAACAATTATTGGGAAAGAGACAAGATGAGTGTAACTGAGTAAACAGCCTTAATGTCTCATGCACTGAGTCCTGAGTGTGACAACGCTGAGCCAAAGTTATGTTTCAGAGAGTAAGCTGTCTTTCCATGTTAGAGAGTGAACCTTTTAATGTTTGTCTGGGACTCAGCCGCCTCAGTGTGTCAGGGAGAGGGACGTTGCTCTGGATCAGGGAGTGAGCCATCGTGTGGTTAGGGAATTAGTCCCTGTAGCGTATAATGGAGTGTGTCAGGGGATGCTCTACCCTACTGTGTGATGGACTGAACGAGATTTGTGTGCTTATGTGCTTCAGGGAATGAGTAATTGTACTTTGTCAGGGAATGAGTAATTGTACTTTGTCAGGGAGTGAGCCATTGACGGGTGTAGAAAAAGCCGCTTTTTGTTGTTAGGGAATGAGGTACTGAGGTGCGTGAGGCAGTGTGCCACCGTCCAGTGGTGATAGAAGGGTGCAGTGAAAAAGATTTTGAGTTCTCGAGGCCTAAAGATGTAGGAGGGTAAAATGTGAGCACGGGACGAGTGAAGTGGGCGATGTTGTATGCAGGGACTGAATGGACAGAACCCAGG
>JAYMFT010272142.1:0-10611 GCA_038088735.1 Panulirus argus
CATTCTTCAAAGCAAACACTTGATCCACGCATCCTCTACCACTTCTAAAACCACACTGCTCCTCCCCAATCTGATGTGTGTATATATGGCATTCAGTTCCCATGCTGTCTCAGCTACCATTAAAAAGATAATAGAATGGAATAAAGAGAGAGGAAATTCTGTCTATATCACAATTGCATCTTGCCATTTTCTTAGCATGGTGCACACATAATCTACCTCATATATTTTTCACAACTAACAATCTTTGATTTGTAATTAAATTTGAAACTCCAGTAACAAAAGTAACTGATAAGATGTCAGAATGTAAAACAGAGCTAAGAGAAAAGATGGAGAGGGGTAACATATTTACATATTTCAGTATCATTCTTTGAAATTAGAAAAATTTGAGTCTGCAGATCTAAATCTGAAAATGTGAAAACTTCTAAATCATTGAGGAAAGCAGAAGAGGGAGAAAATATTAGCATGATAGTATTTTAAGACTGAAGTAAATACAAATTATGTAAATGCAGAGATATAAGAATGTTAAATGAGTGATATTTTCTTTTTTTACTAAAGGATGGTTCATTAGTGGAGTGAAAAATAAGAAAAGTTTTAATGAAATGCAGCATAATCATATCTGTTACTGACAGAGTAAATGAAAATTGTTGGAAATAAAATTGACCTATAATATGATAGGACTGAGTTGATAACTATTTCATGTGAAGTGAAAGGGTAAAGACAGCAAAGAAGGCCATATATGTGGTGGAGGGATAGAGCAAGGCAATTACGTTCAACAGGTGCAAATTTTAAAAACAGGCAGATTCACAGTATCAAATGTATTTGGATCAGTTTCTGTATGGACCACAATGCTTTGAATATGGGAAATAATATAGTGGCTACAGATACATATTTTGTGTAAACTAAATGATTACAACCTTAATCAGGCCTTAGGTATTTTTTCTAACTAGCTTGCAATTCACTGGAAATTCCATTAAAAGTTAAACATATTTTTCTCTTTTGCATAAATTTAATACAACAGTCTTTTTACATTTCATCAACCAAAGTAAAGTACTTTCTACAAGCAACTAATAGCAATAGGATTTATTCCAGCTTCAGTACCAGTGCAAAACCAGAATTAAAACACTGACAGGGGCATATACATTTCTTAATGTCAAGTTTTAATTATGATTTGCAGTCAAAGGCAGTTAATGCCTTCAACTAAAAATAAAGTATTTTCTATAACCAAGTAACAGCAATAATGGGATTTATTTCAGCTTCAGTACCAGTGCAAAACCTGAAGTTAAACAGTCAACAGCATAAAGTTCCATAATGTCAAGTTTTAATCATGATTTGCAGACAAATACAGTTTGTGCCCCCAACTTAATAATAGTTTTCATACTAGTCTGCCATTTCCTGCTTAAGCAAGGTAGTGTCAGGAACACACCAAACAACAGTCATGTTCATATCTCTCTGTCTTGAATAATAATAAAATTATATAATAATTATAACAATAACTATAAGTCATAAAACTAAGCAGCCTAACATTTAGCCAGAGACATAAAAACCTAAATATGTTAATAAAATTTGTCATCATCTGAACACTTTATTAAAACTAATTTGAATATCATTTTTTGTGTTTTTACATTCTACTAACATAGTAGTATAATATTATTAATATAATAATGTTTTAGGACTTTGACTATATCTACTAACTTTAATCATAAAAGTACAAGTTGTAATCTATAGTGGTGTAACCAAGATTAGCATTATTTGGACATTTGTAGGGGAAAACAAATTAATTTTTTTGGCATCACAAAAAAATATTTTCAGTTGGCTTATGAACTTAAAAACCAACTCCTGTGGCTGGCCCCATGCACCCCACAGTTTCAGAAATGGTAATTACAATGATTCAAAAAGTATAGTTACAAATCTTTTTGTAAACTCAGCACAGGAGTATGAGCTTTTAGAATCAACAATGTACTGCAGAACAATACACATTAGGAAATTATATGTCGGCCTGTATGTCTTAAATAATATACATGAACTGCTTCACTTATTAGCAGATTCACACACACAAGTGCATTTCATGAGTTAAAATGTGAATTATAGTGTATAATGATCACAGGAAAAAAACAGTATTTATGTACACTCTTGATAAGATTTCAGTCATCACAGCGGCTAAAAATCTTACTCTTCCTCAAGCTTTTCTTGCCCTTGCCTCTCCCCCTCAATTCTTTTAATTCATAGCCATTCTCTAGAAGGACCAAACCATCTTAACCATGTCTTCACCTGCAGGTTATCTTACCCTTTACTCTGGGAATCCACCCTCTTCTTCAGTTTTATTCAGTTAACTTTACAAAAAAATCATGTGACTACTTGAACTTTCAGTAGGTAAACTCTACTTTCCAAAAAATCATGTGACTACTTGAACTCTCAGTAGCTAACCTCTCCTTTTTTATAAGTTATTCCTTCATTATATATCTGCATTATAACAATATATAACACTATACTGCAGCACTCCTTCCAATAACCTTTGCTACATCTTCATACTCATTTTATTTTTTAGGTTTTGCAGTACTATCCTAGCAATTCATCTCTTAAATACTCTCATTTTAACTCAATATTCACACAGTAGTATTACATTCTTTCTGTCTCCATCTGAATATTCAACAACATGATTTCTCTCTCATTCACAATTCTACACTTTCATCTAGGTTCTAATTTTGAGACCTCTAAAGAATTACCTCCTTTACACACTATGTTTAATTGCTTTCATAGAGTATGTAAAAATTTTTGAGGTTCACCAGCTTTACCTAAAATCCCATATGCACAAGCTAGATGCACCACAACATTGATGTATCAACTTATCCATTCAGGTATCTTTTTTCCAAGAAGTGAAAATGGCTACAATATTGTTAATTAATTCTCAAAGGATAAGGAAAGCATAACTTTGAATGAGTAGGATTCTGATCCTGAGATGAATGGGACATGTAGGGAGACTATGAGTAAACACCAGCTAACTGCAAATTAGAGAGAAAAATAGAAGGTTGGGGTCAGAACAGTGATATGCATGGAATCATACAAATAAAAATTAAATGTTACATAATTGTAAATAACAATGAATTCTTGGATGAAATTGCAATCTACTAAAGCCTGAAGAGGTTTCAGTTCATATCCTTAAGATACATTTCATTAGTGGATACTGTTTTTCTGTGACTGCATATTGTTTTTCATCTTCTTGCCCTGAACTTGCCAATCAATATGAAGAATGTCTTCCTTGGTGGTATCCTCTCTGCCTTGAGTCATCACCTTTCCTTTCAATACTTCTGCCTCCTCTGTGATCATACTGTTTAGTTTTTTCCAGGTTGCCTTCATGACACAGTTGAAGTTGATCATTTCTGTTTTCCTTTACTTTATATAGTCTGTGACTGTCATTGTATCTTCTGTTTCCTGAACTAACAGCATCACGGTACCCTTCTCTTGAACTTGTATTTCGTGTGTGGTGCTTATTATGAATGATAATGGGTTTCCTCCAAGGACGATCTTTACAGCCAAATCTCAGTTGCCCTGCCTCTTTTCTACCTCCCCATCCTCCCCCTAATCTCCTTGGGATCCACCCCTTCATCCTGTGCCCTACCTCCCAGTCAATTATTACTTGGCTACCTTCAATTTCTAAACTATCACATTCTTGATAAGCCAGTCGTGCATCATGTTCATGCCGAAATACTACAAAACCATAACCTCGACTTTGGCCAGTAACAATATCTCTTATCAAGTGGATGCTTTCAACTACACCAAATCGAGAGAATTTTTCATATAACTGTTCCTCCTTCAAATCATGATGTAAACGACCAACAAATAATGTGCGTTCTGGTTTGGACTGTATGTCAGAAGGTTTATAGTGAGAATTCATTGCCCTCCATACTGCCCTATCATGAGGTTCTGTGTCTGTCCCATCTATACTGCCTGCCTTAAGAGGGTCATACTCATAAGCAATAGGAGACCACTCACTCATTGTGTCAACCTTAACTCCTCCTTTATGCCCAGTCTATTTTGTGGTTTTTCTAAGATTAACAAGAGTATTTCTCAGTGTCCTTTGTTCACATTTTATATCAGAACATTATAATGTTTACTGTTCATAAGTCAGCACATGGTTTGACTGCAGTCTTCATTCCTTTCTGGTATCCAAGCCCTGTAATGGTCAACAAGATACAGTATTTAAGACATATAAATATTATACAATTTGGTCTTTATGTTTTTCATCATACAGAATCTCCTTTAAGTGATGATTCTCGTGATACCACCCATTCCTATGATACCACTCATCCCCTTCTATCTACCCACTCCTTGCCATATGGTATACTTTCTAACTATTTCCTTCTAATCTACTGCACCTATTCATGTATGTCTCACTCCACTGACTTTCTCTTTTATATATTCTTTCTGCATGTCCATTCCACTTTAGTTCCCTCTCCCTTACTTAATGAACGACTGTCCTGATTTCCTCGGTTTTCAACATCTCACCATCCTCTTTCCTAAAGCAAAATCTCAAATAAATTCAAACATCTTCTACTTCCACTCTGTTTGACTGTCTCTCTGTCTATGCTCAAACTTCCAAGAATATATCAAACTACTCAGTGGAGTATATCTTGTTAAAATAAAAGGCATTTCTGTGATGTGACAGATATATAAAACTACTTCCTTTAAACTGTCCCAACAAATTGAGTATCTGAATTCTCTTAAGACATTCAATGAGGAAAAGAGTACCTAAATTCATCCAAACTTCTACAACTGCTCACATTAAACAATGCAAAACAGGACACTTCATTAATCCTTAAGCTGCTCCAATTGTCTTGTGATGATCCTTACAGCCCTGCTCTTGTCATCACATGACAAATTTATGCTTCCAAACTTTGTTTAAAATCCCAGCCGATATTTGCTTACAGAAATTACCCACCACTCTCACAAGCAGTGTAAATGTAGTTAGTTTTAGAATAAAGAAAAGAATTTCTAGGGTATAAGTGTTAATAGTTTTGGTATAGTAAGGTTATTTTTTTATTTACGCACTACATGGAGATTTGTCTGAGTAAATAACATTGAAACATGAAAAAAAAATTATGTGAAAAATACAGTAAATATGTGAAATACATAAATAAGTATGTGTAGTGTGAAATCATACCTTGAAGTCATAAACTGTATGTCATAAGGAGCATAGAGAATGCAATAAAACTTGGAAAGGACCATAATTATCTTAGATAAGAAGTATTCATGCCACCAGCATAGGCCCTTATCCCCAATACATCTTCCCACACAAACAGAAGTTTAGACTACTTCTTTAGATATTTCTTAATCAAGAATTACATAAAGTTTTTTAACAGGAAAAAAATAAAATTCACCTATGGGTATATATCAGATGCAATATCACTGTTACATGATAAATATTAGATGGACCAACATAATGCGAGTCTAAATAGAATAAGCCATGATTGACAGCAATCCCATTGTACCATGTATGTAAAATACTATAAAAGGAATAAACTCACTGATAAAACAAAATAATGAAGAAGGACATTTCTCAAATATCTTGAACATGAAACATTCAATGTCAAATCAAATTTACTCATTAAGCAATAGTCATTCAAAATATAATCCTTGCCTACAACTTGATGTAAGCCTACAAGCTGATTTGAGCAACGGGATCAAAATGGGTTATCTAATTTAATTTACATTACTCAGAAATAGAGAAGAATCCATTAATTTCCTAATTATTGGAAAACTTTAAAAAGGATAATACAGCAAGTGCTTAGGTATATGAAAATACTAGGAGATGAACTGTAGATAAGGACCGAAGTGTCTGGCATTCGTCCTAGGAACAAACCAATATTTTCTTAGTTGCATCCCTTAAGGATTAAGAGGTTCTTCAAAATCACTGAGTGATTCCAACATTTTTCTCTGGCTGCTGAATTATACCCTCCAGTATAAGGAAAGTCTTATGGTGTTTCATTCATTACGGCTAGGTCATCACTATTTTAATTTTGATAAGCCTTGCATAGTTTTCCTTAATCATACTATGGGTTTCCTTACCTTAAGCTTCCTTATTCTGTGTAGGGTTACATATTCTTTGCTCTTCATCATCGTAAGTTACATTTTTTTACTCCAACTTTTAGTCTAGTTTTAGGTTGAGTTACCCTAGGTTCTATTTCACTGGATTTGGTTATCAGTATATTATAAACCACTGGGGTTTATGATAGGTATAGATCTACTTACGTCAACTGACAGTAGGTTAGGTTTTGATACTGGTGCATATTTTCATTCCTAAGTTTTCTCAGCCTCCAAGCCCTGGCCACTTTGTGGCTGAATTAAGATTCTTGTAGTCATTATCTTTTAATTTAATCTGTACATCACGAAATGAACTCTATTATGTGTTTGGAGTTTAGTAAAGCCAACTTTGTCTCCACTTGGCCAGAAATAACGATGACAGGGTAAACTGAAATTCTAAAAGATACAATGAACTATACTCTTGATTTTTACTTAAACAGCAGATGGTTTGCAATAGTTGAATACACGAATTATAAATACCTTTGTCGTGATGGTGACTGATTCAGTGTAACAAATATGAAATACCGTCAGTCTAATTCTTCATGCATTGTGAAGTACCCAGGACTAAGAACAAAGTACATGTATTACCCATCAAGCCTCCAGAGGGGCTTCGGTTAGGGTACTCTCCTAACTCCAGTAGCATGTGTCAGTCATCTAAATGGGACATGTACGCTTATTATTCATATATTTACAGTCTTGACCTCAGTGACTGAACTTATGTCTGTACAACACTTAATTTTATGGAAATGTACGCACTTGCCAGTCAGTGGAGCTGCCAGTCTACATAATCTACAAATTCCTGAACAGCAAGCTGGGGGAGCTGTTGAGCCACCAATCACAGACCTCCTCTTGCCTGGCCAATAACGACAAAGAAATCCCGACAGTGATAACGACTACAACTATAAATGTTTACTTTACGATACAAGTATCTTGAATGTAAATGTTTACTTAGTAAATTTGATCCTTAGAATATTTGAGTAAACAACAATCATAGATTAAGAGGACCTTCATCAACATGACAAAGGTATATGACTTCAACTTATTCACAGGGAAGTTCTAACATAATCACTTTTTTGGCATTTCTTTAGATAATGAAAGTATCTAATATATACATACTTAGACTGTTATTATTATGAAAGTTGTGTTTAATAATGCTAGATTCTATGATATTTCTATCCGCAGTTGAATGATAAGACAATTTTCTTAGTGCTCTAATCATTAGTGTGGTTGAAGTCTTGCATATCTAGGAATACAGCACTTAATTCTTGTCCAACACTTTCCTGATGTTGCTTTATTCTTATATTGTTATTTTCCTTTTTACCCTAGGTAAACTTTTTTTGCTCTCTTTACATGGTGAACACATATTTATGAATTTGTATGTGACGTTTATGGATCTGGTGAAACTTACGATAGGGCTAATAGACATTCGCTGTGGAAGGTGTTACAAATGTATGGTGAGGGAGGAAAGCTACTAGAAGCAGTTAGGAGATTTTATATAAAAAAAAGTAAGTTATAAGTGAAAATAGAAAGACTGAAGGACGAGTGTTCCATGGGAAAATGTCTGCGACAGGGATGTGTGGTGTCATCATGGCTGTTCGGTTTGTTCATGGATAGGGTGCTGAAGGAAGTGAGTGCAGGATTTTGGAGAGAAGCGGATATGCAGGATATCAGGGATGTGGGTAGGGGGGTAGTCATTTGTCTTATGATAATGACGCGACGCTGTTGGCAAATTCGTGTGGGAAACTGCATAAGTTGTATCGCTGTTTGGAAGAGTTGAAAGGAAATGTGAATAAGAGCAAGGTTATTCGGTTTAGTAGTGGAGACATACAGGTGAGTAGGAGTGCGTGTTTGAAAAGAGAAAACAAAGGTCTTGGGAGCATTGAGGAATGTGTGGAAAGAGAAGGACGAAGATGAGTATATTTGACGGTAAAGCAGTCCATACGGTGTTGTATGGATGCGAGGTGTGGACTTAGGGCGAGACTGTGCGGAAGCGGTTGAATGTGTTCCTGATGAGCTGTTTGAGGACAATACGTGGTGTGAGGAGGGTTGATTCAAGTAAGAGAGAAGTGTTTTAATAAGAAAAGTATGATGCAAGAGCTGAAAATTTTGTGCTGAAATTGTTTGGACATATGGAGAGAATGAATCGACTGAGGTTTAAGGAGGGTGTGTGTGTCAGAAGTGGAGGGGACAAGGAAGAAGGGGTGACCGAACTGGATATAGAGAAGAGTGTTAAAAAGGCTTTGGGTGCTCGGGGCCGGAACATGCACAGGACAGTGTATACTAAAGCAGTGTGGTATACAGGGGACGACATTTTGTTTGTGGATTCAATCAGGGCATATCCTCAGGGACCCTCTCTTTTTTTTTTTTCTCTTGAATAAACTTACTTACTAGACGTACAAACGAGTTAATAAACAAAGTTAAATTAATCTTGTGAATTTTGTATCTATGGCGAAATGAGGACGAGGATTTTAATTATACATTTTGAAACAGGATTAAGCAGAATCGGGGGGGGGGGGAGAATGGGCCCGAACCCAGGAGCGGCGTCTTCCCCCAACTCATCGGGCTTGACTGAAAAACTAGTTATCGGACAAAAAGTATATAACTCTTGACATATAACGGAGACAAAATAACGGGAATCATCCGCTTATGTTACCGAAACGAAATGCGAACCAATAATATAAAGAACAGCTAAATTTTATTGCATTACATAACCAATCATGAGATTTCTGGTGCATTATTTATAATACTGCTATTAGTTCGTAACATGCGTAATGCTGATGCCCACGAATATTTGGTAACATTTGCAATTTTTTTTTCTATAAAAGCTTTTGGTACAGACGCATGGTGAATGCATAGGAGAAGCTGCATCAAAGCACACCTGTTGTCTGACATTCGCTGTAGATTACGCAATTATTTATGAACGCCCACCTGGCTGGACCAGTGTTACCAGTTCCGTGCAGTGACCATCAGATTTAGCTTCAAAAGTATCGAGAATATTTTGGGTATTAACTTATATGAACAAAATGCTTCCTGTCGAAGTTGGAAATAGATATGAAAAAAATTGATGATGATATACATTATATAGATATGCGAAATAATTAGCGGTTTAAGATCGTGTTTAAGTAAGTAAAACGCTGTGGAAATTCTTTAGAAATATAACAAAAATATATGCAGATGATATATCAGTAATTGGGAAAGGGGAAAAAAGTTTTTTTAAAGTGACAATCAGGTCTAGCTACATCAAAAGTGCCGAGAATTTTCTGGATATTAACTTGCATGGATAAGATGCTTTCAATCGAAGTTGGAGCTAGATATATACAAGATTGATGATGAAATGAAATATAGAAATATGCGGAATAATCAGTGATGTATATAATATCATATTAGGTAGACCGCTGTGAAAAGCATGTAGAAATATATTTAAATACGTTCAAAGAATGTTTCAGTAATTGGGGAAGGGAGAAACAGGTTTTTTCTCTACATTCAAAGTAAAGAAAGGTAGTATTACCATTAGCAAATAAAGATGCTGTTCTTTATAAAAGTCCAAATAGAATCCTAGCATGTTCATATACGAACTACCCTCTTGGAACTCTGAAAGGAACACATCAGCACAATCATCAGATCTTCAGGCTGTCCTCTTTACATTCTTTGTCCAGTCAAGACTCCTGGAATTTGTACACCTGATCTCAAGAAAACATATAAAACTCGTTATGCTCAAGCTCATTCCCACGCCTGGTCTCTCCCATTTCCCTCTATACAACAGGAGCTCAAAAATAAAGTATATAAGATCATCCTCGTTCTATTCCACACCACATATTAAAAGGCGCTAATCTCACTGACCCTCCCTAATCTCTTGAACATTGACTAGGGCATCATCCAACAGTTCTGAAGGAAACTATAGTCACCTCTAACTACACTTCCCTCATCTGTTGTTCGGCTCTGAAACAGCATCGAGCTCATGCGAACTCGTATAGACCGCAGCAAAATACATTAGTGAGTAGACTATCAAACATTAACTTCGATCTAAGCAATTTTGTAAAGACTCTTTGTTTACACCCCATCACTTTTCCTGCGCAACCCTATTTTATGTATTTTCTCCGCATATTTTCAGTTATTTCCATAAGCTTCCAGTTATTGTCATTTTTACACACACTCGTCTCCATTAGCATTGCGACCTGCGGATCCAAAGGGGTCGTTGCCAAGTCTCGGTTAAGACAAATGACACCCAACCCAGCTGTTCCTCTCCTTTGGGACAGGTCGAAAAAAGGGTACCTACTTTAAGATTTTTACATACCTCAGGCGAGGCTGTATCATCAGCAAATAACAAATAAAATCTCGCTTCAGAGGAGTCCATCCTATCCTTGGTACTGAGTGTTGCATGGCCTCAGAGCCGCAGAAAATCATGGAAAAAGGGTTATGGAGTAAACTAGGACACTAGGACCCTTTCTGAAAGAACTCCTGGAGTAATTATATATATATATATATATATATATATATATATATATATATATATATATATATATATATATATAT
>JAYMFT010272153.1:0-10611 GCA_038088735.1 Panulirus argus
GGAGTTTTCGATAGAGAGATAGGTAGAAATTGGGTCTTGGAGGCATTAAACTTAACTAGATTTTGTGTACCCCACTGTGATATCCTGTCCAAGTCTGAATTTATTGTGGAAACTCTGTCAAGGCGAGATGCAGATCGAGTGACAGAAGAGGGAGCAGAATTGAAGGATGTGGATGTGGATCGCCCTTTAAGTCGATCTGTAGTGTCCTCGGGACCAGGGTGTGGGCAGCCTGTGTTCCCCTACGGGCCCAGTGTGTGGGCGGGAATCCTAGAGCTGCAGTGTAGCAGCTCAGGAGAGAGATATTATCCCATCTGTGGTTCAGTGGCACGCTGTCCACTTACTGTTCTGGGTAGCCCGGGTTCGACTCTCGGGCGAATAATGGCAAACTTGTTTTGATCCTTAGAATCATTCACTTGTAAAAAAAAAAAGCGAACGTTCATAGAGAGAGAGAGACTTTGATGACTATCGTGCATAAACACATGGATACCATGAATCGAAGGCCGGAGACAAGACAGGGCTGGACTTGCGAGGTCAACCACACCCGTACTTTACCGGTGCTGTTCCAGATCCAGCTCGGTTTAGAGAGAGAGAGGCAGCTCCAAGTTGATGGTAACGACCTACGCCACTTCCCTCACCTCGCGTTGTCCCGGACTCCAGTATCGGCGCGAACCGGGTTCGACACAACCATCGTTATAGTATAGTGCTGGGGTTTGTGCAGGAAGCCTATAGATTAGCCTACTGTTATATTCTTTGGGAAATTGACTTTTATTTCCGCAAGTATTGAGACGATGTTGCACCATAGTTTTCATTCGAGTTTTATAAAGGTAAGCATCGTCATATAGCAAGACGCTACCGCCTACTTTCTTTCCTTAATCACTGTCATTAAATCTATCTTGTTTCATGTACTACCAACATTTGCATATGGTGTTCTGGAACGTTACTGTCGAGAGTAACGCTGACGGAAGGGGAACGCACTGCTCCCGTGTGCGGGTTGCATTTTCAGCAGACTCACTGAGAATTCAGTTAAAACACAAATTGCCGACGTCTTTCAGGCGTAGCTCGTCCTACACAAGCATCTGAGGCGGCGTGTGATCATTTCTGCCTCAGGTTTATAGATTTAAGCACCTACTGCGAAAAAAGTTATCCAGTAAATATAATGACTGACCACGTCATCAAGGAAGGGTTCCTGGCGCCGTTCCTTGAGAAGCTCACGTGAATTGGAATTATTATTGCTGTAGTTGCGTTTCTCAGCTGAAGAATACCCATGCTCCAGAAGCTGCTCCAATCTTCTGGACTCTGGAAAAAGAAAATGTGGTGAGAAAACTGGTCCTGGTGCCGATCGGTAACGTCCAAACTGGCATCATATAGATGGGGACGCTTCAAGCTTAGCGTGCATTCATGGGGCTAGTTTCGTCCGGTGACGAGTACAACAGCCTTAGCGACCAAGCCTTGAGAGACATTCCTCGGACAATCATGATCGTGGACGACATCTTGGCGTACGACAGTTCCTAGAGGGACCATCTGGCCCACGTTATCACCATCATACAACCTAGTAATCAGCTTGGCATCATCCTTAACAATGCGAAGCTCGGGTTTGCAAGGAGCAGAGTTGACCCTGGATGCACCATCTCACGCCAAGGTTACACCGCAGCCGTTCGGAAGGTTAAAGCAATTGCTGATTTCCCACGGCCGCAGAACCTCACTGACCTTAGATCGTTTGTGGGCCTCACAAATCAGGTGGGTGGATTCTCTTTTGAGACTGCAGAAGACTCACATCTCCTCAGAGACCTCCTTAAGCGAATGGCGTTAGATCTCACAGCAGGTAGCCTTCGGGAGGGTAAGACGAAGTTTAGTAGCGCCACCTGCCCTGGCATTTGTCAACCCGTCGTTACAGTGCTGCAGATCGACGCATCCAGGACATATGGATCAGGTTTGTTCTGTAACGTCACGGCGAAACCTGGGAGCTTGTCGAGTGCGGGTCGGAATTCCTCACTGACACGGAGTCGTGGTAGGCAGTGATCGAGTTGGAACTGGCCCCCGTTTTCTGGGCAGGCCTTTAGAGTGCTGTACCCAACTCACACGCCTTCCTCACTTCTTTGACCTGGGTATTAATCACCGCCCCTGGTTTCCGTCCCCAATACAAAATTGTTCAATATTATAGAGAACCCACGCCTGCAGCGGGTGCGTGGAACGCTTTCTGGCTACAGTTTCACGGCACTGGCAAAAGAGCGCTTCTCACAGCTCTATGGCAAGAGGGCGCCTCTCACAGCATTTCTGACACACTGCCCCGCACATTGGTTCGGGATCCTACCGACGTTAAGGATGCATTAGAAGGTGACGACGTGGATCCTTTCTACGCCGTTGTAGTGTCTGACCTAAACGCTGTCTACGAGGAGGGCACACGTTTGGCACCTCTCAGGATCAAACCTTGGAGAACTTACGCCCTGCCGCCACACGGGACATTCAATACGTCGGCTTGAAGGAAATTATCATCTGCGGGTTCCATGAGTATCGCCTGCTGGCCCTAGACGACGACCTCGGTGTACGCGGCCCGAGGCCGGTTATACCTAACAGCCTCAGACGGGAGACGCCGGCCTGCCTGCATGACGGTCACCAAGGAATAGACCGCACTAAACGTCGGGACGGGCAGACTGTCTACTGGATAGGGATCAACCGGCACATTGCGAATGTAGTCTCTAGGTATTCCCAGTCTTCTCCCTAAGCAGCAAAATGAACCGTTGTGGCAAGATTATCACAGACGGCGTCTGCAGCTCATATTGTCACTGTTCTGCCGTCTGTGTTCGCAGACACTAGTGTGCCCGCAGTCATGAGGTCCGACGGAGGCCCACAGTTCACGTTGTCTACATTACGGTGGATCCTTAAGTCGGCGCCGATGTCTTAGGAAGATATGGTGCTTATGCATGAAAGTGGGAACCCGAGTTGGTGAGCGAACGCAGCTCTCTTGTGACGTGAATGAGTGTGAATCAGCATGTGCGCGAGTGCTGTTCTCTGTTGACGCGAATGAGAGTTGACGATCTATATTGCTGTCAATCGCTTTCATGCGTCGTTGGGTTTGGATGACATGGAAAGAGGTTTCATATTGGAGTGTAACTCGGTGATGGGTCAGAATGTATCCTGCAACAATATTATACAAACTTCGTAAGTAACTGTACCTGTCAAACCTGTGTTTCCTTAAGCCGTAAGACTTCATACAACTTTGAAACATGGACATTGCAGCAAATGGAACCATAGAAACGGAAGTGAGCCATAGGGTGGATGAGGGGACAAATGTTCTGGGAGCACTGAGGAATATGTGGCAAGAGAAGTCGTTGTCTGGGATGACGAATATGGGTACGTATGAAAGGCATAGTAGTGTCAACGATGGTGTACGGTTGCATGGAATGGGCACTTGGTGAGTATGGTCGGAGGAGGGTGCATGTGTCGGAAATGAAATGTTTGAGAACAGTATGTGGTGTGAGGTGGTTTGGTCGAGTAAGTGATTACGGGTAACAGAGAAGTTTATTAGTAAGAAGTATGGCTGAGAGAGCAGAAGCGGGTGTGCTGAACTAGTTCGGACATAAGGAAAGAATGAGTGAGGAGAGGTTGACAAAGAGAATACATGTGTCAGAAGTGATGACCGTGATTTGATAGCAACACTGATGAGAAGCAAGGTACAGCGAGCGACCTGATGAACACAGTGACGTCTGCATTCTGAAATACACCAGAAGAAAATGGGAATTAAGACCAAGTCCACGAGAGGGAAATCCTTAACTGGCTGAACCAGGATCGGATAAAAACATGGAACATCAGACAACAGATTCAGTGAGGATGTACCCTGACAGCTCCATCCCACTGAGAATTGGCATGCCAGAACTGCAAACTGCCATCTTGAATAAAACACAGCCCCAAGAAAGAGTATGTGAGACAAGAAAGATATTAGCATGTTATCACAAAAAGGTTTTCTCTCGCCTTCTCAACGACATCTCCAGCATGATGTTTAAACACGGCGTGGTTTCCTCCCGAGACTTAAAGAAGCCAGGGTTACAACGGTACCAAAACCGGGAATGCTAGATACTGACCCGAAGAATTATCGTCCCTTTCACCTCATAGAAGTGTCAGGGAAAACACTGAGAAAATGATTACCCTGAGATTAAGATAGTACCACGAAAAGAACATCCTCTGTGATTGTAATCAATATGATTTCCGCTGGTGATAGGGAAGAAGCACCACCTCTGCAACCGTGATCCCTGCAGAAACAATGCATTTATCGACAAAGCGAGGAGGAATGGTCTACAGCATAAACTGTTATAGTCAGACATGCTGGAAATCACCGAGAGGCAACATCGCATCTTCCTTAAACAGAGTACTCCTGCAATCGCCATTAATTCTATAAACTTATCAGAACTATCCTTACCAAGTGGAGTAACCCAAGACACCATGCAACGCTATTCATAACCTAAATAGCAAATATTCCCTCCCCAGCAGGGAGCTTGATTTATTATCCAGACGAAAGCCACGTAGATAGTAACCTCTGGCAACACACTACCCGAACACAGCAGAAATTCAGACTCAACAGCTTCAGAGAGGACTGGAAGATACAAACAAACGTAATCATCAAAGTTGCCACTGGGGTGCTTGGACGACATAGCTGTACAGGGTAACCGGATAATCCGCCAGAAGAACGGCAGAAGGCACAGCAGCCTTGACCAGCCTGCACAGGTTCTGGTGCCTATACGAGAAGCAAAGTTTACACTGGTATAGGCTGTACGTCTTACGATAGTGACCCACTCCCTAATACTCACACACCTCACTTCCTGATCACGTTTGCTGAAGCTACAGAGGGTACAAAATAAGGCTCTGCATAATGTTTCATGAATGAAAAATACCCCTACAGCGAAAATACTGAGGAACAACATCAACGATAAAATGGAGGCAATGCAGAAAATTTGGTAGGAACTAGAGGACAAGAGACGCTCAAACTAAAGCCACATTCAAGACGTGAGGAGTAACACCAATATGGAACATGCTTGGTTGCCACGAAGTCTAAGAGCCCTGGGAGAGTCTCCAGTTATCCATCGTGAAAAACAATGAACAATCATTAGCTTAGGCCAGTAAATTTTCTTTCATTAGCATCAAATAATATCGCTACACACACACACACACACACACACACGCGCGCGCGCTCACTCTGCCGGGGGTATATAGATAAGACAACAAAAATTAGTATCCATCAAACTCGACACACTTCCGTAAGGCCTACACCACACATCTGTCCACGTTGTATGTGTCATCTGTCTCTCGACAGTACCATCCCCTGCCCAACTCCTTCCTTTTCCCCAAACAACAATAGAAAAACAAAATAGCGCCTCCCACTAATTCAGGCACAGCATCAAGCACTTCATCCTTGGTCGTCACATCCGGCCAGCTCCTGCTTCATTCCCCATCTTTACAACCTTATTCTTAACACATGCGTCGTGAGGTTCGGTCCATTACACTAATTGTAAGGCTGGCAGAGCTATGCTTTCCTCTCAATAGTATCCATCCTGCGCGCCACCGTGAACTACGTTACTATACCCAAAACAAAAATAAGAACAACATTTGGAAGATATATTAGTAACTCTTTCAGCTCAAGACTTTAATAATGCGTTCAGAATGCTATATCATTTTGATGTACTGACTTTACAATGCTAACAGCAGTGTGCCCGACGTTTAAGTTTTTAGCTACGAAAAAGCCGCTGGTGTGACAACGTCACTAATACCATCTGAGATACAACTGGAAAACCTAACGCTTGTAACGATGTCAACACCGGAAGAGTCTTCAAACCCAGAGGTGAGCACCTGATCAAACAGGTGTTCATCTTATCGTCATTAGATAGGTAAATAACATAAACGGTAGATCATATTCTTATCGCGCTCATTATAAACAAATCAGTGAGATGTGAAAGATATCCTCCATTGCTATAGAGATTAAAATGTTACATCAGTAGCGTGTACCCATTTCCCTCTTGTGATTCATGTAGAATTCATTTCCGCCTTTTTTTTAGAAAGAAACTATTTCCCCACTTGTCATGATAAAGAGTCCTCCTTATCCAAACGTACATTCCATTGCCCTCCTTGTCTTAACTTACAATTTCCCATCTTTTAATGCAGAATCCAGTCCCCTCTTTGCCTTAATGCAGAATCCACTTCTCTTCTTGCTCTAGAATAGATTCTGTTTCGAAACTTGCCTTGGCCTACAATCTCTTCTTCTCCTTGTCGTAACGTAGATTTAATTTCCCTACATGTCTGAAGAGGGAATCCATTCCTCTATTTGGTTTCAGATGACGCAGAATCCTTCTCCCATCATGTCTTAATCCATTCCTTTTTCCAGTAAGGCATACTCTTCCCTTCATGTTTTATTCCAGAATGCATTTCTTACCTTGTTTTAATGCAGAATTCGTGTCCCACCTTGTCTTAACAAAGAATCGATTTCCCTTTTTTTCACGCAGATTCCATTTACCCTTCTTGTATAAATGTGAATTTCATTCCCCTCCTGTTCTTAACGAAGCATGTGTTTCCCTCCTCTACTTAGTGCAGAATCCATCCCCCCCCCCCCCTCTTCTCTTGATGTAGAAACTATTTCCCTAAAAAGAAGGAAGAAAATTCCACAGCTTAGCCATTCAAGGGAAAAGGGAGGCATCATAGAAGGTAATCCTCGAGTGGCCGGTCTCCACACAGAAGCTGTGGGAAGCAGCCAAACCTGTGCCACGGGTGCAAACCTCGTGGGTGGGGACACATGGAGGCAGGTCACGAAAACAATGGTCAAACAATACCTAAATAATACCTATAGAACAGAGGGAGAGCGGCAACATCGTGGGGCACAGAAAGGGGAGGATGAAGAGAGGGGATGCTTAGAGGAATGAATGTGTTGGGAGGCTTCTGATTCCACTGTAGTTCATAGAGAATTAGAGAATGAGCCGCCCCAGATGTGTGAACAGTATTCTATATTTGGGCGAATAAAACCTAAGTAGATATGAAACAGCTGCTCACAAGAAAAGTTATTACGGCACTTGTACAACACTCCCAGCTTTAAGAATGCAGTCTTTGTAATGTTGATTAAGTGGGGTTTCCATGAAAGAGTGGAAGATGTGGTTATGCCGAATATGTCTGTATCACTGCAAAGTAGGATTGGGGTGTTTTGATATCGAACAGAGGGAAACACGTGATTCTTAAAAAGAGATGTGGGGAGAAATTGCGTTTCAGCACTATCAAATTTACGAAATGCTGCACAGGTCCTATATGAGAGAGAAAAGATGTTCATTACGAGAAAGAGAATAATTATTAAAGGGAGGAGGAAAGAAAAACGGAGCCGAAATTTGTAAAGCAGAATTATCAGCATAAAAGTGAATAGGCTTAGAAGTAGAAAAGAGAAGATCATTTATCAAGAGAAGAAATAGAGTAGGTGATAGGACAGAACTCTGAGGAACGCCACTATTGATAAGGGAAAGTCGCTCTATCGACAGCTACTGCGATTGAACAGCCTGAGACGATAGTATGCACAGAGGAAAGCAGTGAAACCAAAGGAAGTGAGCTTAGAAAGCAAAGACTTATGCCACACTCTGTCAAACGGTTTGGAGATGTCGAGTGCTACAACATGAGTTTCACCAAAATCCCTGAGAAGGGAGATCCAAAGGTAATTTGTATAGGAAAGAATAACACCAGTAGACCTAGCCCTGCGAAATCCATACTGGTGATCTGAGAGAAGGAAATGGGATTCTAAGTGTTTCAAAAAAATGAGAGCTTCAAAGGCTTTGGATATACCAGAAACGAGAACAATGAGGCGATAGTATAGAAGGATCAGAGCGGTCTCCTTTCTTAGGAGGGGCCGAAGGAAAAGTCTATTTTTCTAGACAGAATAAAAAAAGGCTAGTAAGGATTGGTGCTAGCTCAGATGCACACTCCCATAGAACACGAAGATGTATACCATCTGAGCCATACAACCCGTCCGCCCGGATCTTAAAACCACCGTTCAGTTACAATGGCCCTAACATTAGATGGTCCTGTGTCAAATGTTAGCATAAGTCTCTTTCTATGCATCCTCGACGAGGCCATCTGGTAAATCCAAGATTTCTTCATCAGAATGCTGAATGTTCTCCATCAAGACCAGACTGTGAAGAGCTGCGCAAGACATGACGATTCTCACGGTTGTTCGTTTCGAACAGGGTGACCAAGCCATGCGAAGCGTCTCTTGATGACTTCAAAAGTTCGCTCAAAAACGCCTCTTGTATTTGCGTGTATAATGTTATGGCGTCTTTCTTCATCACTAGCTGGACTTAGCACCGGTGTAAATACACGCTGTCGGAAAGGATAACCACTGTCTCCCGGCAGGTAGCCAGCATGACTCCCTCGCCCCAGGATGTGACACACGCGGGTGTTACCGAAAATCCTGCTGCCGTTTGCCTTTCCTGGCCAAGTTTTGCTGACTGAACCGCACGTTATCATCACACATCCCCTGCATCCCGATAGACTAACATTCTTACTTACGACTGTACCTTTCAGTATTATTATCTCTCGGCCCTCGAATTGGCACATATTTCCTGTCAGTACAGCCTATCACTACTGGTTTTTCTGCTGTTCCTGAGAACTGGTGAACTAAGCCAGCTACGTCTCTTGGCAGAGGAAACGTGATACGTTCAGGAGCTAAACCAACAGTTCTCTTGAGGTACGGCCAACTTATCAGCAAACAGATGTCACAGACATGTGATAACAGTCAGCAACACTCAGTTGAAAAGTATCCCGGTTGCCATATAGCGTTATCATACTAGCAGCTGTAGATGAGGTGGGACACTACAACCGCTTAGACATTTATGAAAGGTATGGAGCTTGTGGCTACATAGATATGTAGTGTAAATAATTGAGAAGACTACACATCAAATCTGTGTTATAAAAATGAATGAATTATCAAAACAAAAAAATTGCAAGATATTTCAGTAGTAATATCAAGCTATGTGAATACATAATGATCTTATTAACCATTGATGATCCACTAATTAGAGGCTTCATTCATGGAGTAATTTTATAGAAACAACACATACTAATCCTCTTCAAACACTGAAAAGAGTTCAAGTTTTAAGGCGTATAGAAAGTTTAATCATTTAATGTATTCATAATGCATGATGCAAATCTCATTTCAACTTTACGAAATCTATTACTAATGTTCCATATCATATGCACAGATAAACCTTTATAATTCTATCAGTATCCGTAAGTCAGATATAACTAATGCCTTAATCACTAAAGAATCTTACAGCAATTTACTCCTTCCACATCTTTATTTAGGCTGTCTCACTCTAATCTCCTCCAGACTACTCCTAGTGCATCCTTTTGAGAGACGATATCGAGTAATAAACTCTTCCTCTTACAAATGTGTTAAAGAATCTGAATGATCTCTGACGACGTCTCGTTGGGACCTTACTACATCCACTTCCTCTAATTCCTCCACCTCATTAACCTGCATCAGTGCTTTCTTTGCTCAGTTTCATATCAAATTTAACGTTTCTTCAATAAATGACAAGATTCAATAGTCTTGTTTGTTAATATCAGAGCAATAAAACTTGAAAAGCGACCGCTGCTCACTATTTACCTTTAATATCCAGTCTCTCAGTATAGCGCAGTCTTTTGAAAAGTACCTTTTGACCTGTTCACGATTTATATCTCAATTAATTTGTTACTTATAAATACAGCACGTGAACGATTTCAACTTTTATGAGAAAGGAATCATTATTTTCAACTGTCACTTCTGATTTACGTGGGGTCGGCTGTGGGGAGGGGTAGGGAACAACACAAACTCTGGTGGAGTTCCAATAATCTTTCTCTTGGAACAGAGTCAATTTCCTTCCTTACCATGGAACATAATCCGTTGCCCACCTTGCCTTTGGACACAATTGCAATGCCCTCCTTGTCCTGCAGCAGAGTTGATTTCCCTCCTTCTCTTTAATCACAGTCCATACCCTTCCTTGCCTCAGTACAAAGTATATTTCCCTCCCTGTTTTCGAACAGAGTTCCTTTCCCTTCGTGTCTTGGAACATTCTATTTATCTACTTCTATTTGATAAGAGTCTATTTTCGTCCTTGACTTGGACTGGACCTCATATCCCTTCTCATCATGGCTAGGAGTACATCTCCATCCTTTGGTCTGAAAAGAAAAAGTCCTTTTCCGTGCATGTCTCGGAAGAGAATCCATATCCCTCTTCGTTTATAAGGAGAAGGTATTTCCCTTCTTGTTTTGGAACGAATTCCATTTTCCGCTTTGTTATGGAGCAGAGTAAGTTTCCCTTCTTGTCCTGAGAGTGTATTTCCCGCTTTGCCCTAGAAGAGAGCCCATTTTCCTCCTTGTCTTGGATTAAAGTCTACATTCCTCCTTGTCTTGGAATACATTCTATATCCACCTTTGCTTGAGAACAAAGTCCATTTCTTTCCATATCTTGGGAGAAAATCAATCTCCCTACATTTTTTTTTTTATGTTGAAGGCTCCAGTCACGGACAAAAGTCCACAACAAGGCTGGGCCCTAATTGAAATATAGAGAGAGTTGAGAAATTGGGAAAAACAGACAGGGAAAGTATTTACAAATTT
>JAYMFT010272164.1:0-10611 GCA_038088735.1 Panulirus argus
GGAAAAAGGAAAAAATGTATAAAAAAAAAAAAAAAAAAAATATATATATATATATATATATATATTTTTTTTTTTTTCCGCCTCATATCACTGCTATTATCTGTAAAAATAAATAAAACTCTCGAAGAACTGATACACAACAAATTTACATAAAGCTACAAACCTCACAAAACGAAGCACTCAGAACAAGCACTAGTTATCTAGCAGCAACAGACACCGCCTTTAAAAAAGAGAATAATAAAAGAATGAAGTCCCACTGCAACATGTTCTGGACCCATTGTTTTGTAACAGGACGTGACCCCTCCCAGCCAGACCACTTCATAACCAAAGCAGACATAAAAAGCTTAACTGACCCTCGCACTTTTACAGCCTAATAATCACAAGTCCTCCCTCCAACAACAAACACAACATTAACATTGTAATGACTCGAGCTGAACCAGACATACAACTGTTAGAACCAACTCCCCCCAGACATGTATAAATCACACTTTTTTCTGCTTTCTGAACACCACCCTTGTCTAAAATTACAAGCCATGATTCATCATGTCACAAGACCCCTAATGTCCACACAGCAACTTACTGATAACATAGTTTTGCGCTCCCTCAACAGGGATAAAAATAGACGTCAGAGCGGAAGGAATGCTTTCCATCGTCCATGATTTGGCAGGCAAATCTTGCTTGATTCAGGATCAGTAGAAAGTAAATGCGGATGAAGACTAGGCTAGTCTTGGTTTATTAGGAAAGAAAATACACGAGTCCTGGGTATTCCAAGGTTTATTCCTGAGCTATAAGCTGCATGATAGATGACCCAGATAATCTTTGTGGGTAAAATGAAACGGGTAAGCTTTTTCTGAAAAAAAAGGATAGCAAGTAACTTCATTACGGGAGGGGAACTGTGAAATAAATGATCAATTTTGTTCTTGAAACGTGAACGAGAAGCCATGCAGTAAAAGATTCGATTAATCCACATTTCAGTAAAACAAGCTACATAAAAGAATTTTAGTAGACTCCGATTAGATGACCTAAGTTCCTTAGACCGATCACCTCGCTCTTGTGTGGCGTCGGTTTGGCTTATACGGAAGCATTACTGAAATAGCCCAGCCAGCTATTAATGTCACGAAAAGTAAAAATGATAAGAAATAGCGTAAAAAAAAATGCTGAAAACGTATTAGTTATATGGTATGCCAGGAACACGATTTGAATATATATTGGATTGTACAAAAAAAGTGCTCGACTGGTTTATGCACCATTTAGGTCTTGCTACTTGTCTTTATTATCTATGGTTGACACAGAACGCTTTCACTTATGATTTGTTGTTACAAAATAGTCGCTGTAGAGATATTAATGGATGGGTTATTTATTGGAGGGGTCGCTTGATATCAAAACTAGCCGCAAAGGCTTCAATTGTCATGAAATTGATTCACTAAATTTGATTCATTCGTTGGTAAACGTAATCCTTCTTGTTAAATGCTCCAAATAAGTGAACTTATTTCCTGCTTAGGTTATGCATTTCGTCCTGAACTTCGATAAAACGTAATGGGTCTTCATAACAGGGAACCTATTTGCAATTAGGGCATGTTTTTATACAGATGAATAGTTTTAAACGTTCTCGTGACGGGGATACCAGAGGGGATTGGATTTTTCCCCATGGGGATTCTACCTCCAAACTGGGATTATTTCGAACGGGAATTTGCTGGTTTGGTCTAGTAAAGTCTTATTTATCTGCTATAATCCTAGATTACATCGCTATCGTTACGTTCCTCTACAGAAATACATTTTATTTGAGATTTCTTGATGTCGTCCAAAAACACGTAAAATATAAGTTTAGATTTTGCGGGATGGCTTAGTCAGCTGATTGTGCGTTGGTAGTTTGAGTAGTGACGCGAATGCTTAACAAAATTCACTCAAAATCGACTAGATTTTAATGGTCAAGGGACGTCGCAAAAAAGAAATAAAAGTGCAATTGTCATCCGGCGGGGAATATCACAGCTAGGCTATTATATTTTCTACACAAATCGTAAATTATTAAATCATATTTTCAGGTAATTTTTTTCCGCTTTCGCTTATTACTGAAGTGCTTCTGGATTAACTGTTTTTGATTTCTGAACCTTTCGAATAGTAATAATGATTTAAGAATTATTTTGTAGGTCACGGGGCCTCACAGAGTCATTCAAGGAGCCTCGCCTCTTCAGCCCAATTCAATTCTTTTACTGACACAGGCTTACAGGAAGACAAAGTTCAAAACCCACGACAAAAGGTTTGTATTGAAGAGACGAACAATATGTAAGCCCAAGCACATCATCGTACAAAAAATAAATCTAACCACATTTTGTAAAAAATATTCACACATTTTGTGTGAAACTATAACACCACGAACGAAAGATTTTTGAGAAATTCCCATTGGTCTGGCCTCGTGGGTAAACCTGCTGAGAATACTTGAAGTCTTCAAGGGTCTTCTACCCCGGTCGGGCTGGGCCCTATAAGTTACAGCTGTTGGAAGCTGCAACTCTCAGAACCACATCCCCTCCCTCTCCCTACAGCCTGGCTGGTCTGCTACCCTTTGCAGGTTCTTGTACACTACAAGTGCACACTTCTCCATTGTGCAGCCCAAGCTGGTTGTAGTAATAGCGGGCAAGATGTGGAAGAGTCTTGGGTCTCGGATGTTTTAAGGAGTTCACTCTCTCTCATTGTGCATATCGCATCATTAGATTTCAGATGTAGGCTTTCATGATGTTGTAATATACCGAATGCTAGCGACATTTTGTCACGTGTCCTTGTAAATGTTATATTGATTTCATATTTCCCTGGAAATAACTATAAAGTGGAGAAACAGTTATTGGGAAAATTGTCTCGTTCATGTTTACTAACCTTAACGAAAAGAACGCGAGTCCAGGAAGATCCTTCTTTTTTGCGGTGTGGACATCATGATTTTCTAAATCATGGAAAAATGAGATACCTGCTATCCTTGTTTCACTCATGACAAGCACAACATTTCAGTTTTACTGAATAGTAGTATAAAAAATTTCTCAGAAAAAAAGGATGATAATTGACCAATGGGAACAGTTCTGACATCGAAACCCTGAATGGACCAATCATGAGCTCCCTTTCATACCCTACAGCGTTTCATAGCTAAACAACACTTTCCAGGAATATCCTTTTTTTTTTTCATCGTGTGTGCATCGTTATTATTTCAGAAAATGGCAAGATTAGAGACCTGATATCCATGGTTTACTTATGGCAAAAATAATAATTCAATTGTGCCTAAAAGTTGTCAAAAAAAAATAATTTATCAAAAAAAAGGGACGGTAGTTGACCAATGGGGACAGCTATGACATCATGGCAGTGAATGGACCAATCATGAACTCCCCCTCATTCCCCAAGGGGTGTCATGGTATAACAACAATGGGCGACGGGGGCTGGGTTGTGTGTGCACGTCCTCCTGGTTCTTCGCGTTTTAGAAAATACCATCACATTTCTAGACCTTAAATTTGTTACAAGTGCGTATGGAATTGTCTGGACTTAAGAGGAGGAGATACCACTCTTATATTCGGTAGTGTGACTCTAGGATGCTCCTGAAAAATGGCAGTCACCGAGGAGGCTAATACCTGTGTTTACAATATATCGGCAAGAGCAAGGTTGTGGTTATGGACAAGAGAGCAGATGTAAGGAACACCAGAGTGAATGTAAGTATTCATACTTTACTAGGTACTTATATTTTGAAGTACGACTAGGTATATGCGACACTCGCTACTAGAGGCCAGATGATTGTTTGGGGCAGGGAAACCTAATAGACGCCTTTTAAATAAGGATATATTTCTAGAAGGTTAATATGGTTGAGTCTTTATGTTGGGTATTTCTTGGGTCGGGGTAGGGGACGTGAGGATTTGAACTGGCTGTTTTCGACGAACGTCATATCTTGATTTATTACAGTTAATTGAACTAGAATCCTTTCTCGCCAATTATATTTAAGTATATTTAAGTATATTTAAGTATTTTTTTTCGTATTGGCTTGCTGTCAAGTGGGCATTAGCGGGTAAAACTTTATATTATCGGCCTGTGTATTTTCGACATTGACTATTTCCCGTGCCTCGCCAGGTTAAGTATTCGAGTGAGCTTTGAGCCCATCAGCTGCTAGGGCCGTTAATGCCATCATCTTCAAGCTACATCCAACGGCCAAAGAATAATTTTTAACACTTTTTTTCTGTTGTTAATGATAATTCTAAGAGCACATATGTACTAAACTCTATGCATGTGGCCCATGTCACTTCAGAATTACGGTTAAGGTATGTAAGCAAAGGGACTATCGGGAAGGAGGCTTCCGTTTAGAGGTTTAGCACAGTTGATTGGTTTGATTATTCTAACCTAACATGTAATTTAGACTCCAGAATGGCAACGGTGTATAAGCTCTCCCGCGATCTCCGTGGACCTGTTACGAGGAATATTGATCTCGTTCCACAGAATTGTTATTTGTATAAATTTCTGTGATTGTAAAAACTCGCCTATTATAGAAAGGGTTGATAAGACCAGTAATAAAGTGGAATCAGAACAAAAAGTACTTATCTAAACACTGAATAACCACTTGTGCTGACTAGTCGGCAAAATAACTACAGCGTAGTTTTGTGATTGATATTTTCATTATAATGCTTTGGCAACATTTGATTCTCGCTGGAAATGCAAATGTTTGAAAGGTATTATAAAGTAGCTAAACATAGACTGTAATTTATTATTTTATGCATATTTTTTGTACGGTTTTAACGCCGGACTGATTCGGTCGTTATGTACTAAATCACTTATGGGTAATAATTCATTCGTACGGCACAAGGAGGGAGCTCAACGCCTGTGGGGTATCGCCTCCATAACTCATGTACATAGTTCAGGTCAGAAGTGAAGTATACTACAAATTTACACCATAGATTTTTGCCAGTTAAAGAAAATGGGAGAAGTCAATTTTCTACCCTGATTTACATCTGATATGTGATAAAGTGTAAGTGAACAAGACAGCAAAAAAATAGAAATACCAAATATATTTGCATTAATTGTACAATTTCCTCCCCATAGAGATTTTTCTCAGCCGATATATTATGATAAACGTCCTAATGAACCTTATCTGACCTAATCTTGGTGATATATATCAGATTGCTTCAAAGAAATATATCTGTCGATTACATATAACAGAAATATCGTAGCTTCATTGGGGCGGAGACTGTTAAAATACCAAGTGAAAATTGGAATAGGTAAACATGTTTAGGGAGAATTAGAAGTGTCAAGGAATGATTGGGAAAGGTAATACAGATGGAATTATTTCATTGGTGTGTGTTAGAGGTCATATGGAGTCAGCTAGATTTAAATTTGTATTTCGTAACTTAAATATGTTGCTATAAGTATTATGGGAGTGTAAATTAGAAAAAAAATGTCCGGTGTAAATATTCTTTGAATAAAATTCTTTAGACACCGTAACATGGGGGAATCTTACATTTTCTATGAGTGGTTTCATGTCCCATTTTCTAAGAATCATGAGGACATGGATAACTATTGTCATTTAAACGAGATCCTGATGCATAAGTTGCCACTAGAAATATTTTAATTAATCTCGCGCATATGACATGACACTGATGCTTAATATTGATTGTTAATGCGACTGAAATATTCTTACGCATATAATGCTTTAACAGTACAGGCAGACAGAAGTGTGCATCCCCCCCCCTCATGGTCTTAATGTATTGACTTTATCATGTTGCTATACTGTTTGTGTAGTGACAGGATTGTGGTAGGGTGACACGACACTATATAGGTGTGACTCATGTGGTAACACATGGGTATGGTGTAATTTTTTTTTTTATATATAACGAAACGTAACCTTTAGAATGTAACCAAACCAAACCTGGTTATTCGCTGTAAGTCTTATATGCTGTGGGAGAGGGGGGATTATTCGGGAATGATAATCGGGGAGAATGTTCTGGTATCGGATGCTGTGACGTACAATTGTGGTTTTGGTGGTACTTAGTACACTAATATACGCGGATTTTGAGGTGACTTAACTCTCTGTTACGTGACTTGAAATGTAGATAGAGATTTATATACTGTAGTGGTACGTGGATTCGTTGATGCATTGTTGTGATTATACATGCGTGTAGTTATATGAATACGGAATGAAAACGATATATGAGCGGGATGATCTGTTCAGCTACAATTATGGTTCAGTGTGAACTGTGAAATTAATTTTGTAACTACATAATTCAAGCTTTGGTGAACTCATTAGGGAAAAGTTTCGTGTTATACAATTACGAAAAGATGGTGATAATTAGCTTCGTTAGGGAAGGAATCTTGGTTAATTAGATACTTCAACAGTGTCGTATAGTACTTGTAAATAGCGCTTTTTGGGGTGAGGGTGAATGCAAGGTGCGGCGGGCGAGGTGTTGCGGCCGGCCACCAGGGCCGGCTAGCTGCGTTTTGTTCCGCAGGATAAACAGGAACAGCGTGAAACAGTTCGACCACTCGGCTCCCCATATGGAAATATTGATGAGTAATGGTCTGTAAGGTCATATAGATATGCCTTTTGAATGACGTTATTGACAAATTTGATGTGAAAAGGTAGACAGCTGAACAGTTTCGGTTGATATTACACACGCTATTTATACTACAAAGCCTATTATATATTGTATTTGAAACTTTTTTTTATATGCTGTAGTTTATTGCGGTAATTAAAAACCCCGGAAATCTTTAATTTAAAATCATTAATATTGGTGGGAAGAACAGATGGGCTATACATCTAGGTAGCTGATGGTTGTCTTGCGTCAGAGAAATTGCTTTATAATGTTATAAAGTCACTGGCTCGCGTACATCATAACGAATTTCTGGTTTTACTGAGGTGGTGGTTTTTCTCCACGCCGTCATGACTCCTTGTGCCCGTGCTTGCATCAGACATTTGGAAGACTGCGCAAGTTTCCTATTCAGGGAATCCCAGTTCAGTTTGGAATGACTGGGCGACGGATAACGTTAACCTAATGTGTTAAGTGGATGTAAGGTCATATTCTGTTAGTAGGAACCGTGAGGCACCGTCTCCTATATCAATATTCACTGACAATGTTAACACCTTCCTGTAATGATAGTTCTGGATTACTTATTGGCAAACTGAAGAACGGTTGAGATTTCCTGGTCTAAAAATGATAAAATTAAACACATTGATTGTTGTCAGACTTTATAAATTGGTTTTGCTTGCGAGTGGCACAGATCTGCATTGAAAATATACATATATGTATCATATTATGCCTTAGATAAATTATGGTTCAATAACTTTTGATAGTTGGCAACCATTAGATCCAAAAGCATGATGAAATATATATGTGGGTGTTTCCAATAACACCAAAAATCGGCCTTGCAGAATATCCAACTTTCCATGATATTAAGATATTACCATAAATTCCTTGCCAAGGTACACCTCTTTTATACCCTTCATTACGCGCTCTCTCCTTCCATTTCACACAAATATCTACTTCCTCTTTCGTATGTGGAAGTTTTTTTCTAGTTGTTTCATCTACATTTGTCCGCTCCCTTAGTGTATCTACACCGCTACGGTTACGGATGCGTCCCACACACCAAGTCTCACGATGTCCACTCTGCGATTTTACACGTGCTTTTCAAAGCAAAACATCCAACGAAAGTATGAACACTGTAACATCATATTCTGTTGTTTTTGTTTTGTGGCGACGCAGCAACTTTTATTTGCTGTGTCGCATGTTCTCTACTGAATTAGTTCGCTTGACAGCACCAGACGAAACTTTCATCACGGCAGGTAACGTTATGTTACACGATCAGACGCTTCAAGGTCGGGCGAATGACTCCCATCATCATTCGCCTATTCGCATACGCGCTCAGATATCTCCACTAACAGTTCCTCATTCATGTGCTTGTGTTAGTGATAAGTGATTTCTCTTAAACCAAGTCTCATTTTACGTTTAAATTTCTCACTAAAAGCCGAAGAAACTGTACACAATTGTTCTAAGATCGTATATTCGGAGGCTTCTTAATGGAGTGTCTAATGCATGCAACGCCGAATATACAGATGCATTCACTTAACTTACTGCTGACGCAGTTGAAGCTGAACTCGGTTGAATTTCTAATAATCGTAATAAGAGGGTAAGACTGCCACGTATACTGAAAGCATGTGGCGCTCATAACTGTAAATCCAAGGTAACATAACGTTACGGGGGGCCAACGCTCATAACTTGCTTATTTTCAAATTTGAAATTTGCTTTCAGCGTATTACTTTTACATAAAGGAACAGATTTATTCTCTTGTTAAAAGCCCGTACAAGATTATGCCCTTGCTTAAATTTTCGGTAAAGAGCATATGGAATTTTAAGTATGCTTTTACAGTCTTATGAATCCGCCTTCCAGTTTAGGGAATATTATCCTTAATGGGCACCATACCACACACAAATAGGGTAGAGTGATAACATGACGGTAATTTAGGATCATCAAACGAGAAGCTATGGGATGCCAGGTAGCTACTTATAGAAAATTACTCGGAAATTCACACAAGGATGGGAGGGTGGCGTACCGCTTAAAGCTGTTGGTTTATCACAAAGCGAATTAACAAACGTGATCATACCAAATTAAGAAAGATTCATGCGCACACACTTTGAGTTTATTAGGGTAAGTTGATTTTGTTAAAGTTTAGTATACCTATTTTTTTCTTTTTTAATACTTTATATGCTATCATTAACTTCATTTAGTTCTCTAAATCACATTAGGGTAGGTTCAACCTGGCTGACTTGATGTTTTGAAATTAGATCGATAGGATCCTGGGCAAAATATTCTTTCTTGGCGCGTTCCTAGTTCTTCCTGGGGGGAAGAACCTCAAGCGACGGGCTTGTGTCCGCGTGTATGGTCATGGGGCACGTCCATTCTCCTGACCGAGCGAGCGAGCGAGAATTTAACTCCTTCCATTGTATGGTCGTATAGTACTCTCATACTGCCTCCTATAGGAATTTATACGGATATAATTTCATTACAGTGTCTATTTTCGAACTGCTTTGCCGTGATAAGTAGCATCGGAGTTGCGCTACGGTTCCAGGGCAGGTTCAGGGTGGCACCCGAGTTGCCCAGCCTCTTTTGGTTATAGGCCACCACGGTCGCGGCGCGTGGGGGCACAACTGGAAGGGGGAGTGGTGCTTGCTTGCCTCAGTGAAAGTGAAGAGGTCTTTTCTGTGAATATTCCTTTGACAATTGACTTTGGGCCGTCGGCCGTATAGTCTGCAGTGGTACGGAAAGTCCAGAGGTGGTCTGGTTACACTCTTGTGTGCAGTGTGCGTGTGTGTTTGTTTGTGTGTATGGTGTTGTGGCGTGTGGGCGAGACAAGGGTAACCTCTTGTGGCTTAAATCTCCCGTCCCCTAGAGCAGCACCTGGCCCCACCACCGGCCTCCTCACTGTGTCAGTAGTGCTGCTTCGCATAAACCTGTGGCTTGAGTGGCTCACACACTTGCTGGAGGTTTATAGTAACATTATGCTAGGCCGGTACTGGAGAGGAAAGTTAAGTGTCGATCATCTCGTCCCAACATTAGCATGGAAGTGAAAGTTGCCACCATCTAGTGTAGTTTTTGTGTTCGTGTGTGTGTTTTTGCGGGAGACGGGCAGTTGAAATAAGTGCAGTTTTTTTTTTTGCGAGGAACAAGTTCAAAAGGGATAGTGGAAATGACACGAGATTAGTGTTAAGCGTCGAGTGAGTGAGCAGTTATGGATGTGTAGGGTGGTGAGGGCTGGTGAATAGTGTGGATCCTGTGGTTTGACTCAGAGCCTGGCAGCGTTTAGGATTCGCCAAATCACTGACCGATCTGACCACTCTCTTGCTTGCTGGTCTCGTCGGTCGATGGCCCAAAGTGTGTAATTCCTCGTATTGGACGGCTGACATGTTGAACATGTAGATGCATGATAAACTTCTATAAGTTGTCCAAAAAGCGTAGAAAATGGTGGTGGATGACACTGTGAATAACTAATTTTATGCGTCGGTTATTGTGTTGAGAGTGGTGGCGTACGCTGACCCCACTGACAGACTGTGCATTGAAATGACGTTAGATTTTATCATCATCATTTTTATCGTACTTCATTGGTGCTTGAAATATGTGTGGTGGTGAATTTTTTCCAACGAAATAAGTGAAGAAGACCGTGGGTTCCGTAACATTTTAAGAAGTAAGGTTACAGTGGTCCTGATGTGCTGCGAGCAGTTTTGTATCATCTATTCGTGAATGAGATCCTGTACAGTCACTCAGGATGATGCGCTCCACCTCCAAGAAACGGAAGATCTCCATCAGCATGTACCAGATGAGTGGCTGTCTCTACAGTTACCTGCTCAAAGGTAGGGAGTGATTTATTGATGGTTGGTTAGCAGATGATGCTGTTCAAAAATGCGCTCTGTTCGGTAGACGTTTTTTCTATTTGTTAAAAGTGTTGTTTCAAGGAATTAAGCTTGAGAACGTGTTCGCAGTCTTTAAGATTAACTATATATATATATATATTTATATATATATATATATATATATGCATGACACCTCTGGAGAGATTGGTGTCATGCATTTGTTTCCTCACGGTGAAGTCAAGGTTCTGCATTTATAT
>JAYMFT010272175.1:0-10611 GCA_038088735.1 Panulirus argus
CTCTCTCTCTCTCTCTCTCTCTCTCTCTCTCCCGCCCTCCCACGCCACCAGTTTGCCTCCCGCCCTCCCACACCACACCAGGGCAGCTCCTCCCCAACATCTTTGCTCTGCACTCGGGCAAAACCGCCGTCCCGACCTGCCGAAATCAATAATCCCCCCACCCCCCACTCCCCCCCGTGTCACTGAATCCTCTGGGTCATTCAACCCCGCGGGCTCCAAGCACTGCTCTCGGAATCAGTGAATCTCCGTACCACCCGAATCATTTGAGCGAATCCTGAACCCCCGGGTCGACCAGTCTTGCGAGTCGTTCAGCAGCTGCGAGGTTTGTGTATATAAGCACCTCCGTCTGCTTCAGTGCACCTACGGAATTCAGCGAGTCTTGGGACGGAGAATCAATGAGTCTTGGGCTTTCCGAGTCGCTGAAGCCCGCGATTCGGTGAACTTTCAGCCCTCCGAATCATTTGAGACTCGACTACACTCCCTGAATCGGTGAGCTTCAGAGTTGATAAACCCTAAACGGTCCGAGCCATTGAGCTGAACCGCGTGAAGCTAGAACTGAGACCGTATCACGCCCAGCCTGAGAAATGAGAGAGTTCAGCTTAGTAAGCTTGGAGTGTGAGTGAGAGGTTATTTAGCCCTTCAAATAATGGACCCTAGACTTGTTTAAACAAGACAGCGGACCTTCGCCTGCCGGGTGTCGAACCCTGGGGCGCAGGAGGTGTGTGCAGTCCACCCAGTACGCCATCCTTATAAAAGTCGAGTCATCAGGATTCAATCTTCCTTTATCGCTTTCCTGAAAAACTTGTTAATTAGGGGAGGGTAGCGACCCCCCCCCCCACACACACACACTCACAAATTTAATTAAGCGCTATCTCTGGCTTCTTTTGGGCACTGAATGGCTCTTTGTACGTATCCATGTGAGTATTTTCGTCCTTAGATTTATTATGTCTTTGTAGAGCCGTCCGTGGATTTATGTACGTCTTTATTCGTTTTCTGCTCCGTGGTCTCGAGTATGCCCTTGTCCGTGTTCCCGTCCGTGGCTTCTTGCGTGACCGTGGGCATGCCCCAGCTAAGGGCCATGTGCATGTCTTTTTGCATGTCCGTATGTATGGCTCAGTGTGGTGCTACCTCGCTCCGCCTGCAAGGGCTCACACTACGAGTGAGAAGTCACCTTTGGCGAAACTGTGTCATTAGCAGTACAGTCTCGTCTAAGAAATTCTCACTCTAAAGAAGTAAACGTTCCCCTGCTGCTGGAGGTAGCGCAGCTTTAGGCTGCAGGAAGCTTCAGAAAGAGGACTTGGGTAACACCAGGACTCTTTCATAGAAATTGGCTCTTGGGTAATTATAACTGAGATTAGATATGGCTCTCTGTATCATTAGTGCCTGTCTATATATAATTTTTCTTTATATTGTCTTTCGTTTTACCTCTTAAACCTCCAATTAAGTACACTTATACTTTAATTAACTACAGTCTCTGTTAATTCAGGGGACATGCATTGAAGACTCGTTTCTTAATGAGTGTAATGGAAGTTGTAGATTGAAGAAACTTTGACAAGGTAAATTGTAGATAGAAAGTGGATTAGATTTTTCAAATGATCTAATGTCTAGGACGAATTTATTCTTTCAAAATCAGTAGTATGATTTTTGTGACAAATGAATTTTTTTTTATACAAGTTTTGGAATTATGTACGGTGGATGAACTTCATCTTACAGAGATTAGATAAACGACATATGTCTAGAAATAATGCCAAACTTTTTGAGTCAACAAGGAAGGCTTAAAGCGAAGTAAGGTTAGTTTGAGTAACTTTAAGCTATAGAATAGATTATGTTTTAGGTTTTATCATGAAATAAATTTCTTGATGATACCTTAACTTCTAAAGGTAGAAGATTTTTAAGAAGAAAGTATCTTTTGCCAAAAGAACAACCAAATATGTTGGCTTCTTAGTAATGGATAAAGTTAGGTGCGCTGGCCTGACTTGGGATTAACTTTGTAAGTAAACAGATTTGGAGGGAGGTACAAAAAGTAGTTCTACACAGGAATATGAAAACTTAATCCCTTAAGAACGACTGCACAACCCGTGTGCACGACTGTACATTTCGAGCACGACGATACGACTCCAGCACGACGGCACGACCCTCGAGCACAACGCTTCCATCCTTGAGCACTACTGTGTGACCTTGAAGCACGACGATACGACCCTTGATCACGACGGCACGACCCTTGAGCACGACGGTACGACCTTTAAGCACGACGGTACGACCTTTAAGCACGACGATACGACCTTGAAGCACGACGATACTACCCTTGGTTATAATGGCGTGACCTTTCTCTACTTGACCCTTGCAAAGCTGTTTGATTAACGTATAAATGTGCTGATAACATTTTTGCCCTAATATCATATATCATGTTTTTATAATACTGTTATAATCCCCGATGCGGATATGCTTTCGAGTATGTCTGAATTATTTTTATCCGCTGTTGGAGTAATTGTGTCCCGACAAAATACGCAAAAGTTAAGGTGATCAACAAATAAGATTTATCTGCCATCTGTTTATCACTATAACTAATACCCGAAAAAAATAACTAGATACCCGAAAGAAAGTAAAGGTAGCATGCATTAATTGTAAACAGCTTCCCAATATTTTCTATTCTCATCACCAAAAATAGTATAACCATTGAGAAGAAAGGTATTCACATGGGGAAAGCAAATTCATTTATTCTTTTTCAAAAAAAAAAAAGATTCTCCTCAAAGCCATGCGGTAATTTAAGTTGCAAATTGGATGCACAAATGATCGTGGTAATTATAGGGAATGAATTGCCTTTAGTGGTCGTGGACTGAACGGGAAGCATTTATCATATATGATATATTAGTAATATATTACTCTGGTGGAATGATCTGGCCCGTGTGAAAGTGACCAACTGGATATATATATATATATATATATATATGTGTGTGTGTGTGTGTGTGTGTGTGTGTGTTTGTGTGTGTGTGTAAAAAGAAAAAACATTTTCTTGGAGAATGGGACGAAGGAAACGTTCATGCTAGTATAGGAGGTCGAACAGGAAACGTTTGTCTGCTTGCAGAAATTAGGTATGGCAGGCGGGCTTGATCTGTACGTCTCTCTCTCACAGTCCGTAAGGGAAAGTGGAAACATTAACATCAGCAGAGAAGAAAGGAAGGGAGGAACATGTTCCTGAGCTGAGAAGACTGGAGGGGAAACGTTCATGAAGTTAATGGACACGGCCGGAAACGTTTAAAGGTAGGGAAGAAAATATCAAACTTGGTGGAGAAGGTAAACAAGTAGGCATCAACGAGAGCAGAGAGAAGAAACGTTGACCAAGGTAAGGAACCGGCGGGTGGCCGGGCGTGAGGAGTTAGGTAAGGGCATCAGCGGCCGTGTTCCTCGGGGAGATTGATGGGTGATTGGCTCCGTCAGATTACGCAAGGCTGGGGTGCGAGGGGGGAGATCACCGGACGAAGGTGCAAACGGACACACGGAGAAAAGTAAAGTTTACTTAATGTACAAAAAGTAACAAGAAAAAGAAGTCGAGAGATTTAAGAGGAAGAGGAGAAAAAGAGGAAGATAGAAACATGTTAAGAGAAAGGAGCAGGAACGAAAATAGAGACAGTAAATATAGAAGAGGATATCAGGAGTAACGTAAACAAACAATGCAGGCTGAAACCAACCTCTCCCCTCGTCAATACTGTGTAAACAGTATCATGGCGGCGGTTCAGTGCAGGTTGAAGCCGCGGTACGATAAAGATCAGGACACGGCGTTCCCCGGCACCGCTTCATCAGCTAATGTTGTGTATATAAATTGTTGTCTCTCCGCTGCCCTCCGCCGGTTGCTGTACACCGCTGGAGAGGTAAGGTGGTGGGTGGAACCAGCCTAGCGCGTATTGATGGTGAGGGAAAAATGTGGGCAAAACAAAGGCTTCTGTTGACTTTCCATTATGGCATGTAAAGACACTGGAACCTAGCTCTTTGTAAGGTGGGCCTGCTGGGGGTAATTTTGCATCTGCCTCGGGTTATGTTTCACCTGCTGGGGGTAATTCTGCATCTGCTGGGGGTAATTTTGCACCTGGTGGGGGTGATCATGCATCTGCTAGGGTAATGTTTCACCTGCTGGGGGTAATCATGCACTAGCTGCGTTGATTTCCACTAGCAAACCCTGCCCGAGACTACGTAAGTAACTTAAAACATCAAGAAAAGTGATTCTGCGGAAGAAAACGGAGGCTTCAGAAATTAGGGGGACCGCAGTAATGTTAATTTAAGATATTTACGAAAGAAAACAGTCATTGACATAAATGGTGAACAAGTGTTGTATAACATGGCCCATTTTAGATATTAGAATATTAAAGAGAATATATATCGATAACTGTTACAAAGTTAGTGGCGCTTTTGTTAGTATTTGGCATTACTGTTCAGCACATCTGGCTCCAGGGCTGGCGGATAGAAATTACATAAGAAACTTAGACATAAAAAGAACAGAACTTTTTGTTTCGTAAATGGGTCCTTTGGCCTCCTCCTTACCTTATCACTTATTCATGCCACCCCTTCACGATCACCCTCCTCAACTTGAATTCATTTTACATAAAGCAAGACTGGCGGTGCTTTTTATCAAGGATCGCCAATCTTAGATATATCCGTTGATGATATTAAGAGTGAAATAAGAAATGTACAACTGTCAGTCCGCTGAGGCTGCTATTTCTACCTAAGATAGCGTGAAGCTTATCGTTCCTTGGTGGACGCCCAGACTGTCAGGAAGGCTTTGAGCGAACACAGTAAGGAGGCACAAGAGTTTTCGACAAAGATCCCTCAAATAGCTGTCTTACGGCTTGTAAAATCTAATGGTTCAAGGCAAGGAATATAATCAAAAAGGTTAAGAGAATCACTTGGAATAGCTGTTTCTGTCATCGTCAAGAACAATCCATATTATTATTATTATTATTATTATTATTATTATTATTATTATTATTTATTCTTATAGTCTGTTTATTCCTTGAAAATTTCCGCCATCCTTCAATCCACTGCTAGGCTCAAGATCAGTAAGAACGGATAATGAAAGGACGCTTAGCCTAACTACCTCCCATGGGTCCCTGGCCATTGAATCCAGCCAAGCAAACTGCAGCGCGGCATAGGCTACAGGCGCAGCGCCAAGGAGCGTGTGTTGTATGAGGCGGTCACGGAAGAACGTTGCCCTTCACACCTGACGAAGGAGTTCAGGATTTTCCCGTCGGATTATCTTGACGTTGATGGCCTTTACCGACCCTTGGCAGTTGATAGGCCTAAAGCCCTGAAAACAACATCAAGTCACCAACGGTAATGACCCTTTTTAAGGATGATGGCCTGACCTTTTTGACCTTACTTACCCTTTAAGGGCTTAAATGAAAAAGGGCACCAGGCCGCCGCCGTACCCAGAGGACGTTATTGTTGTTCGCCTTAAGCTTTTTAACCGCAACAAGAAAATCACATTAGGAGAGTCGTTATGGAAATAGTCTTCTTTTATCATTGTCAGACTTGCTCTTTGAATATATGGCGAATTGGGGAAAAAAGAAAAATACATTTATCGCGTAAGTTCGAACTCAGTTAGAATGTGGTTTGCCGCAAGAAAAAAAAGAAAAGAATATTTCTTTCTTTACGAGACGTGATAGAAACAAGTGTTGCAAAGGTACAGTAAATCATATACCAGCGTTGCAAGTGTTCTAGGATTTTTCTCAGAGTCTGAATTCAGTCCTGGAATCTTACAGTTATTTCCCTGTTGCAATTATTCTTAGATTGATTTCTGTTTTGTTTCGGAATCACTGGAATTATATGTCTGTGATTAAACCAACTTTTTTGAGTTCATAACGGAAAATATTGTGACTGACGTTAAGGTACATGCTCTTAAACATGACGGTGCGACCTCTCATTTCGACGGTACGACACTTGAGCCCAACGGTACGACCCTTGGATGTGATGGCCTGCGTCTTGTCCTCAGATTTTAAAGTGCGTTTTGTAGACCAGGTCATCATACCTAAGGGTCGTTCCTCTGGGTCAAAAGGTCGCGCATTCTCGTTCTGGGACCGTACCATCTTGCCGAAAGGTCGTACCGTCGTGCTCAAGGATCGTACCTTCGTGCTCCTGGGTAGAACCGTCATGCCTAATGGGCTGAGTATAATGAAGAAAGAATATCAATCGAACCGGGTGTTAAGGTTTAAATTATTGGTTTTCTTTGACTTCTTGTTATATGCTTTACTGATTTATAACATGCTGCTATATGCCTTGCTAGTTTAAAACATACTTTTATATGCCTTACTTGTTTATAACGTGCTCTTATATGTCTTGCTAGCCTAGGCATGCTATTATATGCTTTGTTAGTTTTTAATGTGCACTTATTATCGTTGCTAGCTTATAATACGCTATGATATGCCTTGCCTTTCTAGAACATGTTCATATGTGCCTTGCTAGTTTATAGCATGCTATTGTGTGCCTTTCTAGTTCATTACAAGCTACTGCATGTTTTGCTAGTTTATAGCACGCTGTTGTATGTATGTCTTGCTAGTTTACAGCGTGTTTCATATGCCTTACTGTTGTATGCCTTGCTATTTCATAACATGATGGTATGTGCCTTATATTTTTATAGCATGCTATTTTATGCCTGGATATTATGAATTATGACATGCTGTGTTATGGCAATCTATCGTATAACATGCAATCTTATGACTTGCTTCCTTGTAAACTTTTGTTATGATATGCTTTCATAGGTCATGCTGTTATGGAGGGAAATGTGAAAACATCTTGGGAGGAAGGCGGGCTGCAATAATTCATCACCTGCTTAGATAGGGAAGCCCAGATCATCAGTCATGTGGGGACACAGGGAGTGGGGCTGCTTCATGCTCTGGTGGAGGACACAGGGAGTGGGGTTGCTGTAACCTCTGGGGTTGCACTGGGAGTGGCACTCCTCCAAGCTGTGTGGGAAGGAGGGGAGGGGGGGCACAGGGAGTGTGACAGCCCCAAGCTTAAGGGAGTTAGGGGAGGGAGGGGGATCTTATCACGCTGACTACCCACAACTTTGCCTGACTTTAAGTAGGAAGGAAAAAAAGGTGAGACAAGATGTTAGGATAGGATGGTTTGTTTCCCCTGAAGTTTTCTCATCTAAGTTGGCAGTGAGGTCCGTATGTGTGTCTGTAGGGCTAAGGCCTGACGTCTGACGAATGTCGTGTTCAGAGATGGTTCCAGGTTTCTGTCAGATTAGATATTTTCAAGTTTTTCTGATCACATTCAGGGATTTCTTTAAGAATGAGCTTTGTTCCGTAACACAGATTAATTATTTTGCAAAGTTAGGTTTGTTTGTAAGGTTTTAAAAGTAAATTGTGTAAATTTACTCTTGTTATATTAAGTTAGTTTTGTTGTCAAGTTTTAAGGGCGATTTTTGTCGTATTATGTCTTGATAAATTGTGTTTATTTGTATTTTACGGATGAGTTTCGTAGTACAATTTCACTTTTCATAAATGTCATAACGTGCTGTGATTGCTTCAAGAATATGGTTGATTATCGTTAACCTTACAGAGAGAGAGAGAGAGAGAGAGACCTGCCTACTTAACGAGTACCTACGACGATATTTTACCAGCAGGCAGGTCTAGGGCGCACAAGAGAGAGAGAGAGAGAGAGATCTGCCATGGGAATTGCATCACGAGCATCCAGCCTACACACTCGTCCTGTTGACTAACTCCCAAATTCACTGATTGAATTAGGTTTCTAGTGGCTCTGCGAAAGACCTGCACTGTTGATATGATGCAGCTTCCATTGCAAGGTCTCTCTCTCTCTCTCTCTCTCTCTCTCTCTCTCTCTCTCTCTCTCTCTCTCTCTTATTCTTTCTTATTTTCATCGTGTCAATTATATCCACATGATTTTTTTTGGGGTCAGGATTTTTTTTCTTATATATTTTAAGAGTCAAGTTTTGATATTTGTAATTATGCATTTGTCTGTGTATAGATGACGTGCTGGACGTGTTGGTGACGTGCTCTTGATGTGAGGGTCACGTGCTGATGACGTTAATGGGACGTGTTCATGACGTGTTATCGGTACGTGCTGGTGACGTGTTATTTGCACGTTCTGGGGGACGTGCTAGGCACACGTTGATATTATCAGGACGTGCTGGTGACGTGTCAGTTTCTCTTGCAGGACGTGAAGGTGCTGCTGCTGCCGTGGCTGGTGGACGCTGCCCTCGTCATCCTGGTCGACCTCGTCTTCGTCGGCTGGATCGTCTACCAGGAACACGTACGTCGTCTGCCTCTGCATCTATCCTCACGCTACAGTAATACCTTCATCTTCCTGCCGGTTTCTGTCGAGAGGGTGTCCATATTTCAACTACTTTCCAAGTACGGCGCCCTCCTTCCCCCTCTGGTTTCTATGTAGGGTGTCAATATTGCAACTGGCTTCTAAGAATGGCCTCCTCCTCCTCCTCCCACTGGTTTCTATGTAGGGTGTCCATTTTCCAGCTGGTTTCTGGATAGGGCCTTCTCGTCGTACTGGTCTCTACTTAGATTGTCAGTATTACAACTCGTTTCAGTAAAGGGCACCTTCTCCCAGCTGGTTCCTGCGTAGGGTGTCCATATTCCAATTTGTTTTCTGTGTAGGGCCTCCCCTTCCCACAAGTTTCTGTGTAGGGTGTCCGTAATCCAACAGGGTTCTTTACACGGTGTAATCCTCTTTGTGGTCTCTATATAGGGTGTCGAAATTTCAGCCATTTTTTTCTGTATAGGGCGCCCTCATACACCCGGCCTCCGTATAGGGTCTCCCTCGTCCTGCAGGTCCCTAGATAGGGTATCTGTTCTCCCACTGTTCCCTAATACCCAGTATCATCCCCGACTTCTCCCCCCACAGACTTCATGCCGTGTAAACACGTAATTGTAAAGATACGTAGTTCTCGGACACCCCCGGCTCCTACTTTTCCCACGCACGCTGGAAGGAGAGATGCAACTGTGCGTGACAGGAGCGAGCCATTGCCATTATGGGATTGTCCCCGTGCCCAGAACACAGGTCGGGGTTTGACTCGCTCGGGATTATCATATTCCGAGGCTTGTGTGTGTGTGTGTTGTACGATTTAAACGACTTAATCTGTTAAGTGCGTTAGCATGAGGACATGTTGCACAACGGTACTAGAGTTGGGTATCATGGCTTAACCTTTGACCCGACCAGTAAGGATATATATATATATATATATATATATATATATATATATATATATATATATATATGTATAATATAATATAAGATTTTTGTGTATTGCTTTTTGCACATTTCTATTGCCTTTATACTACTTTTCTAACGCGTATATTTTACTGAAGAATTTTTTTTTTCACATTGTATCAGCGTTTATGGCCAAACCCCCCCCCCCCTCCCTCCTGTGTAAAATGATTTCCCATACATCACGACAAGGTTTGATATATGCGACAATACAGCGCTTTTATATCTCCCGCAGATATGTAAATGGTCCAATAAGGCATTTCGTATGCATGAAAAAATATTATGTACGATGGTATTGCTTTTTTTTCCCCCATATAGTTACAACAGAAGGTTGGGAGCGGCACGTAAGGGCTTTACGTATATTATCCTCGACGTGAATTTAGGTTGGGTGATTTTCTGTCTTTCCCAAGAAGATACGATTTGGTGAGTTCGTTTTGGTTGAGAAGGTTTAGTATACCTTCTTCGTATTTCCAGGAAGGTCTGCTCCGGGCAGTATTATCTTCACGTATTTTCCATGTTGGAATGGGTAAGGCAGTTTACCTTTCCTCTGTGTGTTCTAGAAAGTTTACGTACTGCATTATGCATATTTTGTATTATAACAACATTTATAGGTACGGCAGTACACCTTGTGTATGGTTGTTTAGGTTTTACTTATTCCCTTTAGAGATTTACAGATAGCAGTAAATTATTCATTTATTTCCCTTAAACGCTTAGATGGTGAAGACCTCTCATACATTGTCTACGAACATCTACTTTGTCCGCGTGGCCTCTCTCTCTCTCTCAAGCTTATGTAAGAAAGCTGTATACCACACAGAGCAGAGCACTCAGAACAATCACCGGCTAAGCTGCTTATCAACCACGGAAACTCAACACCAACACATCCAAACAAAAGAATCCTTCCAGTACAGCAGAAACTCAAATGCTCGGCGGTCAGTTCTCTGCAACAGCACACCAGACCCCTTCCCACCCAAACCACTTTATAACTGACCACTAACTGAAATGAACCGACAGGTACTAAACAACCGGACCTCGCAACTCACAATCTAAAAATTCCAACCCACCAGACATGCGCCCACTAGGAAGCCACACTCTCCAGACGTATTCCAGTCGTGCTCGTCCCGGCTCCGCTCTGGATGTCTCCCAGCTCTACGACGCTACAAAACGCCGTTTCAACACGTCATAGGACCCCTAGGTGTCCACGAGGCCACTTGCCACACACAACTTCACTACAATTATGACGTATGGTCACGCTCGTTCGGCGTGACCGGCTTCCTGGATCTTGGTGTTCCTAGAGCAGTATGTTTCTCTCTCTCTCTCTCTCTCTCTCTCTCTCTCTCTCTCTCTCTCTCTCTCTCTCTCTCTCTCTCTTTCTCTCTC
>JAYMFT010272186.1:0-10611 GCA_038088735.1 Panulirus argus
AGAGAGAGAGAGAGAGAGAGAGAGAGAGAGAGACGGGGGGGGGGACGATTCTTTTTCTCATGAGTTAGCATTAACCAGACGGAAATGATTGCAAACCTCTCATCAAGTGCATCCCATTCTCTCTCTCTCTCTCTCTCTCTGACACACAAAAGTCCCATTTCCTCTGCACTGTGGACACAGGTGGATGACATGCCTCCACGAGTGGGATACAAACCCACGATGCTTTCCCCCTGCGTGTGTCAAGCAGGCTGACCAGTAACTCGCAAATCCCACCCCCCCTTCCAGTAGCGGAAGGAAATGGGTTACGAGCGGTTCTGCTCACGTTGCAGGCTGCGAGCAAAACAGGCTAGTGGATCAGTGAAGGCAGCGAGGGGGAGGGGGAGGGGGGGGGGTTGCAGCAGTTAAAGAGAAGCGCAAGCAACGGTGCCTAAGCATGACGCATGGGGGTGACTCAGTAAATTCCAAGCAGTCGAGGATGCTTGGGAGAGGCGGTACCCCCCGGGGGGAGGGGGGTGGGTTTCGACTCCCCCTCCCCCAGGGTCATGGGGGGGGGTGGTATACCCCTGGAGGGGGAGGGGGCAGGGGCAGGGGGCGGTACCACGTCCCCCTCGTGGTGCTGGGGGAGGGGGAGGTGGGAGGCACTCCCCCTCCCCGCCGCCTCCACGCCCCATCCCAGCAACTGGGATGCTCTGTCTCTCCCCAGGGGCGCTGGGAGGGAGGGAGGGAGGGAGGGAAGGGTGGGGTGCAAGCACTTAATCAGGCACATTCAGGATGACTGTGTGACGGGGGGAGGGGTGTGCTTGCAAGAAGAAGCCCTGCCGTTGTCGGAGAGGTTCTGGTGTCGTCTGGTGGTGAGCTGGAGGCAGCGGTGGGATTCTTCCTAGAGCTGTGGTGTCAAGTGCCGGTCTAGTGGTGAGCCAGAGGCAGCGGTGGTGTGCTTGTTTGTGCAGGAAGGCATGAGGTCAGCAGGGCGGGGCTTCCCCTGTAACGTCACGCCCAGGAGGAGAAGCAGTCTACACCCACCTAACCACCCCACCTCTTCAATCACCAGGAATATACCCTGCGTCCACCTCGCTTGACAACATTCGTCAACCTCAAACACTCTGACCAGCCTCCCACACCAAGGCTTTGGGAGTCGCCCCACACCCACGATGTGGGAGTCTCCTGACACCCAGGTTGTGGGAGCCTCCCTACACCCAGGCTGCGGGTGCCTCCCTACACCCAGGATGTGGGAGTCTCCCTACACCCAGGTTGTGGGAGCCTCCCTACACCCAGGATGTGGAAGCCTACCTACACCCAGGTTGAGAGTACTTCTCTACACCCAAAAAGAGAGTGTCTCCCCAAACCCTGGCTGTGGGAGTGTCTCCCCACACTCGGGACTTGTGGGAAGCACCCCAGGTGCGGAAGGTGTGGGTGTGGCCCGCCCCAGGGCAGGACCAGTACACGGGCATTAAGACGGCTCATTTAGGAACCACGCCGACCCGTCATGGGTCGGGCCAGCAGTGACACACCCCGTCAGGGGCCGGATCAGGAAGCACCCCCTCACTCACAGGCCAGGCCAGGCCAGGCCTGAGGGGTGGGAGGCCACCCCGTCATAGGCCGGACGAGCAGACACATCCCGACGTAGGCCGGGCCAGAAGGCACAGCCCCGTCATGGGCCGGGCCACCAGTCTTCTGGGTAGTGGTGCCCACGTCACCACCACCTCCGCCCTGAGTCACACCAGATGGTCACAACACCTGGAAATATCACTGATTCACAATTCTTCTTCTTAAAGCACTGCCCTCAAGACGAGACGAGTGCCCGAGCACTGCTGGACAGCTGCATGCACTTCCCTTCGGTAGAAGTGTTTGGAAGTTGGTGCTTGAGTGCTTGAGACGTGGGTAACTATGATATGAGAAGTGCTTGAAGCATCAGTGCCCAAGACACTTGAGGGGCAGCTGTGAGTGAGACACTTGGGGAAGCTGCGAGTGAGACACTTGGGGCAGCAGTGGGCGAGACACTTGGGGCAGCAGTGGGCGAGACACTTGGGGCAGCAGTGGGCGATACACTTGGGGTTGCAGTGAATGAGACACATGAAGGAGCAGTGAGTGAGACACATTAAGAAGCGGCGTGTGAGAAACTTGGGAAGCAATGGGTGAGACCCTTGGGACAGCAGTGAGAGAGACGGGGCAGGAGTGAATGAGACACATGGGGGCAGCAGTGAGAGAGACTTGGGGCAGCAGTGAATGAGACACATTAAGGAGCTGTGAATGAGACACTTGGGGCACAGCACTGAGCGGGACACTTCCTGGACGGCAGATGACACCAGCGGGGAGGTATGTGTGTGGCAACCTTACTGGGTGGGGCGGCTCCCGAGGAACTCTTGAACCAGTTCTTGGTAGACTCCAACCCCCTTCACTTCCTGCCCCTCCCGCCCGACTCTCTTCCTTCCCCCACCTCGATGCATCCCCCTCCCTCCCTCCCTCCAACCTCTACCCCCACCCCTACCTCCTACAGTCCCCCTCCTAACCCCAGTGGGTTACTCTCCCCTCCACACTCTCTCCCAGGGAAGAAAGGACCACAAACTAAAGAAACCGGATGACTCTCCCTGTGGCGGGGGGAGGGGGTTACAAGGGGGGGGGGGGCTGGGATCCGGGACCCAAGGGCATGCACTACGTCACCGCTAACCCCCAACCTCACCACCCCACAACCAACCCAGTGTACTTCCTTGTCTCGACGCTAGTTCTGGGAGGTTGTCCTCCATCCCACCTCCCCCCAACCCTCCCCTCCCATCCCAAGGGTCCGCAGCCGAGCCATCCCAGGGGTGGGCCTGGTCCTGCCAAGCATGTCTGACGCCTGGCTCGTCAGGCGCACCTTGGATGAGGATGCTACCCAGCTGCTGACGACTGGAGGATGTCCCGGGGTCTTCCCCCGGGGGTTTCCTTCTACTTATCGGTGGGAGGATGACCAGGTCAGGTGGGGAGGGCACCTCCTGTGTGTCATGGTATTTTCCCTCGTGTTCCTGCGCCGTCTCCGGTCTCCTGTGCATGCAAGCTCTGGAGCACGACGGTACGACTCTTTAGCAAGACGAAACGACCCCTGAGCGAGAAGACCCGGCTTCTTACCCGATCTATTAGTGCCGGGTCGTTATACCTAAGGGTCGTACGTACCGTCGTGCTGGTGGGCTCAATCAGCAACAGCGTAACTAGGAATCATGTGGCAGGCATGTCTCCAACAACAGGAAACATTCAGCTTTTTCCTGTTTTGTGTGTGTGTGTGTGTGTGTGTGTGTGTGTGTGTGTGTGTGTGTCATGTCGCCTCTATGTGGGTGCGCTCGATATTTTACCAAGGCACCTGACTCACAGTCTGCTGTCACCAGCTTGTGCCACAGACCTGTACAGTATATATATATATATATATATATATATATATATATATATATATATATATATATATATATATACACAGGCCCTCTCAGCGACGCTCAAAACATTTTTGTATTTCGTCTGAGACAGAAAGTTCTGCCATGGGTAAGACAAAACGTTTTCCCACTGGGTAAGAAAGAACGTTTCTCCTAAGGTAAATCAACGCTTTCCCCTGGGTGAGACAACGTTTCCCCCTGGTTAACACAAAACGTTTTCCACTTGGTAAGACAGAACGTTTTCCCCCAGGGTACGGCAGAACGCTTTCTCCCTGGGTGAGACAGAACGTTTTCCTCTATACATTCTCCACCCGCTTCCACTTTCTTCTCGCCTCCCACGCAGGGGTAAGGATAAAGGGTTCCCCTGTGGGCACCTAATAGAGAAATAATCACCCACAAGGTCACACAAGACTCATAGAGTCACATACGACCAACACGGTCATACAAGACTCAAAAGGTCATATAAGTCCCATAAGGTCAGGAAGACCCACAAGGTCATACAAGACCAATAAGGCCAAACAAGACCCCACAAGGTCACGCAAGACCCTCAAGGTCACACACGACCCACAAGGTCAAACAAGACCCGATCTTGTTACACCAGGAGGAGCCCTAATGTCCAGAACTGAAGGTTGTTAACAGCGAAGGTAAGGCTAGGGCTAGAAATGGGGCTAAGGGCTAAGGCTGAATCTTCGGCTAAAACACCCAGTCATACATATGCACGCAAACATAAATACATAAAAAAAATTACATACACCGACGTAAATAAAAGAAACAAACGCACACACACATACATATTTATACATAGAAGACAGCAATCATAAACATATAATACAGACGAGTGCACAGACGTGGCTGTACTGGGGAGCGAGTGAGAGTTCACAGCCACAACACACCTTACATCTTAATAATGGCGACCAGCACTGTGTATTCTAATGTATTAGGCTGCATACCACTGAGGTACATCGCACAGGACTGCATAATGTCCAGTGGTACATTTTATTGGAGCGGGGCGAGGAGGGAGAAGCGCTGCTCATAAACAGTGTACATGTCCACATACTGAGGGACAGTGTGGTGTGTGTAGTACGTAGGTTGGTGGCGGTGGCTCAGGGTGAGTGTGGTAGTGGTGTGGTGTGAGCTAGTGTGATGGGCTGTGGTGGAAAGGGAGGCGGCGTGCCGTGGCGCATCGGGCCGCCAAGTGCACGCTTTCAATGCAGGAGAGCTGTGCATAGTGCGCTGGAATGTCGGGAAAAAGGTCGGCGACAGAGACGTGCGCCAGACATTCGCCCGAACCACAAAGAAATGCCAGATGTCCCCGAGCGAACGAGGGAGGCGAGCTTTCCCAAGGAAAACGAGCGCGAGCGAGGTGATCTCTCTATGGGTGATTGGAACGAGCGAGGTGGTTTATCTGTAGGCGATGGAAACGTGAGAGGTGTTCTCTCTATAGGTGATGGATGGAAACGAGAGAGGTGCTCTCCCTATAGGAGACGAGCACGAGCGAGGTGGTTTGTCCATAAGAGATGTGCCAGTGAGAGGTGATCTCACTCTGCTGAAGAAAGGCGCGAACAGCAGACAGTCTCACGAGGCCGTAGCTCACTCGACAAAGGAAAACAAAACCCGTCGAAAGAACTGATGGCCAATATATGAGTGGTGAGGGGGCAGTGTGATGGTAGATGTATGTTATGGGATAGGGTTTGGTGGGGAAGGTGGTGTTGCGAGGGTGTGTGTGGTGGGACCTGTGTGGTGGAGGCAGGTGTGGAGAGGGAGAGGGGCAAGTGTGGCGGGAGTAGGTGTGGCGTGGGGTTTGGAGCCACGGGAACCAGTTGTGGTGAGGTAAGTGTGGTAGGGGGCAGGTGTGGTGAGGGAAGGTGTTTGGGGGGAGGGTGTGGTAGGGGGCAGGTGTGGTAGAGGCAGGTGTGGTGGGGCAGGTGTGGTAGAGGCAGGTGCGGTAGGGGCAGATGTGGCGGGGTCAAGGGGTGGGGGGGGGGAACCAGGCAGTTGCTGGGAGGGAGGGGATACTGGCAGACTGCCCAGCCTGGGGTCAACCAACTGGCCTATATTTAGCCTCGACCACCACCACCACCATACGTCACCACACCTCCCACAACACTATACTGGGAGCGCCGTGGGAGAGCAGCATGGAAGGTCAGAGGTAAAGAGAGAGAGAGAGAGAGAGAGAGAGAGAGAGAGAGAGAGAGAGACTACAAAATTTTGCCTTGAGGCAAGGCTAGTGCGTAGCGCTTACAGCATGACACAGTGGGAGAGGGGGGGAGCATATACGTATGTCGCACTACCCCTGGGGTCGTGTGTCGCACCACCTCTGGGGCCAAAACTGGGGTCTATGTGTTGCACCACCTCTGGGGTCATGTGTCGCATCACCTCTGGTGTCATGTGTCACGCCACCTCTGGGGTCATATGTCGCACCAACTCTGGGGTCATGTGTCACGCCACCTCTGGGGTCATGTGTCGCACCACCTCAAGTGTCGACACGGAGTCATGTGTTGCAACACAACTGAGGTCAGGTGTCACACCACCTGGTGGTTGAACACTGGGGGTCATGTGTTGCACCACCTCTGGGGTCAACACGGGTCATGTGTTGCGCCACCTCTGGGGTCAACACGGGTCATGTGTTGCGCCACCTCTGGGGTCAACACGGGACATTGTGTTGCGCCACCTCTGGGGTCAAGCGTCACACCATCTCTGGGGTCAACACTAGGGTTATGTGTCGCACCATCTATGGGATCAACACTAGGGTCATGTGCCGCACCATCTCTGGGGGTCAACAATGGGGTCGTACGGTACACCACCTGTGGGGTCAACACAAAGGTCACGTGTTACGCCATCCTTGGGATCAAAACAGGGATCACGCGTTTCGTCATCCCGGTAATGTCATGTGTTGCACCATATCTGGGGGGGGGGGAGGTCACGTCTTGCGTCATCTCTGGGGTCAACACTAGGGTTATGCGTTGCATCACACACAAAAGGGCGGACCAGTGCGAAAGGTCACGTATGATGTCAAACCACACTGATACTCGCTGACGCAGGAACTGCCAACACTGCCCACACAGGCCCTGCCAGCGCTGTCCACACAGGCACTGCCAGCACAACTATAGCCAACACAGTCACTTCCAACACTGCCTACAGAGGCACTGCCAACACAACCCACAGAGGCAGTAAAAAAAAAAAGCCCACAAAGGCACTGTCGACAGTGCCACCGACACAGGCACTGCCATAAAATACTGCCTACACAGGCACTGGCAACCAACAGTGCCACTACAGGCACTGCCATTTGACACGTCAATCCGCTCTACCACCAGTACCAGTTCCACTACTACCTGACCAACCACTGCAATAAAAAACAAAAACCACGTACATAACCTACCCCAATCCCCCAATCAGTGACCTTTGTATAAATGGCGCATATAAAAGCAAACCACTTGGCCACTCCCCTCCCCCTAGGCAGAGACCACTCACTCCCCCCCCCTCCCACAACCTCTTTTATGAACAGCGGCGGCGCCACAGTGCGACTAACGACCTTGTGGTACGTCGGTAGTGGGGGGGGGGGAGGAGGAGGTAGGCGGAGTATTTGTGTCACGTGACCTTGCATGGTGAGGCGTCACACGACGCACTCAGACCCGCCGGGGGATGATGCGAACATAAACACATCACCAGTGCCGCCCATCCCCCCCCCCTAACACCAGTGCCACCCGTCACTCTATCGTCAATGCCGCCCATCACCCCGACATCAGTGCCACCCGTCATCTCCCATCACCAGTGCCACCCATCCCACGACATCAGTGCTACCCATCACCCCATAAACAGTGTCACCCATCCCACGACATCAGTGCCACCCATCCCCCAACACCACTGCCACCCAGACATCACACACAACAAACACATCCATCTCAGTATGCCCACACACACACACACACATCCGACCTATGCCAGTAATGGTACACCAGAGAGCCGGGCTGTCATTGACAAGTGCCCGTGCCACGCTTGGCCCTGTTGAATCTTTACACATACAAGCTCCCAGTGCCAGCCATCTCCTCCATCAGTAAGAGGGTTAGAAATAAACAGCCAAACCATAACGTACAACCTTCAGAATATTCTTGGTCCACAGTGAGGTGCTCACACACACACACACACACACACACACAAACACACACACACACACAATGCACCATGAAGGAGATCTAAGTGGGACAAAAGCCAGCCATTATTTGAAAGGTGTGAGAGAACAAAGAATGAGAACAGTAAGGCAAGGATGGAGAAGCCGAGAAACTGAAAATAACGCAGTAGGGCAAGGCTGGGCATAAATCAAAACCTCATAAATTCCTCGGGAGTCAATTGTCTGTTAAACAGCCGCTAATGAAGCCGGGAGATTCAGGGAGCAACTGCTGCAGAAGAGGACGGTAGCAAGCTCCGATTTAACACAGGAGATGGATGGTGTGTACTGTATATTCCCCTGGACTGTTAAAAAAGCCTTTGACACTGTCCCACATTAAGTATTCCCCTGGACTGTTAAAAAAGCCTTTGACACTGTCCCACATTAAGAGGCTGGTAATAAAAAATGTATCTTCAAGCAGATTATTGTGTGGCCATCGGCAACTCAAGGGTGTGCTGTTTTGAGAACTGCTTCTTTCCCTACACGTCGAAGCTCTGGAACTCGCTACCTTCTCATGTCTTTCCCAATAACTATGAACTTGCTCATTTCAAGAGACGTTTTTCACTTTCTCAAAAATTTGTAAATACTTTCCCTGTCTGTTTTTCCCCCCTTCTCAATTCTCTCTACATTTCAATAAGGGACCGGCCTTGATGTGGACTTTTGTCCGTGACTGGAGCCTTCAACATAAAGAAAAAAAAAGATATAAGGGGAAGAATCCTTCGATGGGTGGAACGATGATTATCTTAACGGCAGGGAACAAAAGACGTATGTGAGGAACCTTCTCAGAATGAACTGGGCTGTAGTAGCGGTGGCGTGCCGCAAGGCTCGGTCCTGGGACCGTTGCTGCTCGGGATCTATGTAAATGACTTGCCTGGGGGGAGGGGGGGGGGGGGGGGAATCATACCTGAATATGTTACGAGAGGAGTAAAGAACGACCGCGATTGCATCACCTTACAATGGAACTCCGACGACCTTCAGAGTTGGCCTGACTGAGTAGCTGATGAAGCTGAACCATAACAAGTGTAAAGTGATGAATCCTGATGGGCCACAGTCAAAGAAGGCCTCAATATGTATACATAATTTAACGGGGGAAAAAAAGCTACATCAATCTGGACAAAGTCGTAAACACTGCTTAGGAAACAACTTATTTACCGATTACTTTTACAACTTCGTTTAAGTACATGGACAATGAAATGTTCAGTAAGCTTTTAAATCTGTAATCAACTAAACATCATTCTAACATATAGAGCTGACTGAGAAGGTCCAAAGGAGCAGCAACGATGAAGGACGGAGAGAAGTCCTCGGGAGATGCATGAAATGCGCAGCTTGAAGCCATAACAAGGAAATACGCAGGAAACATTTTACATAAGATTAAAAAAAGAAAAAAAAAAACGCCATTTCATAATACTAGAATAGTGGGAGAAACTGCTGACATGATGATAAAATACTAACGTTTAAAAAGCTGTATGACAGTAGAGAAGATTGGGGGTGCGGGCCCACGAGTGTGGACCTCCCTCCCTCCATACACTGCAGAGTGTAGACCTCCCTCCCTCCCTCCACACACTGCACAAATAGGTAATCTGGTCCACACACGGCAGTACGAGAACGTTATCAGGCGCCTCAAGGTGAGACCTCAGAGGATGGTCCACATTTTAAATGCCGCCAGACGAGCCAGCCCCCCTCCACCACAACCCGCACCCCTCCAACACATGGTCGACTTTTCTTTTCTTATTACGGTCTGCTCGGTGTGTGCGTGTGCGTGTGTGTGTGTGTACATATTCTCTCTCTCTCTCTCTCTCTCTCTCTCTCTCTTTCTCTCTCTAAATTACCGTTACTACCCGCCTGGGTATCAGGAGGGTTTGTGACGGCTGCGCAGTGAAACAACACTTCAGTGGCTGTCAGGTTTCACTCCTTTTGGCCCAGGTAGCTGTCTCTTCATTACGCCTCTCCCTACAGTGGGCTGGTGGCATTTAGTCCCACAAACATACACAATCTCTCCTTCCCACACATAGCACTCGGGAACACGTTAATTCTCACAGACTCGTCCTTCATGACTCTAGATATACCTGCGGTGAGCACTACGCGCTAACCCCGCTCTCTGTCAAAATCTCGTCGTACGAACAAATTCGTAAGTATGCCCTCTTGCTCCCTCCAGACATAACAAGACAGAACGCGTGTGTGTATCTGTGTTCTATGTTTGTTTGTTCGTGTGTGTGTGTGTGTGTGTGTGTGTGTGTGTGTGGTGAGGCGGCAGCAAGTCAACCCCATACCCCCCCTAATATTGCTGGGGTTTACCTCTCCCCTCACGCCCCCTCCCCCTCCTCCTTGGCGACTCAAAGCAACACATTCAACTTGTCCCTCATCCCGTCCCATCATAGTTCCCCTCCCGCTGGGTCTCCCCCTTCCTTCGGCTCCTGAGTCGCTCCCCTTCCACCTGACCACAGCCCAAGGCGTCCTGCAAAACCAACCCGGAGCGCCTCTAGCGTCCACTAGGAACACTACATCCCGCACAGTGAACATTCGGAGTGATTCTATCGGCAACACACCCCACAACGTAAACAATGTGTGGCACCTCTACCGGCCAACAAACAATGGTACTACGTCCCACAATGTAAACACTACAGCAAACAACAATACGTCCTACACCGCATAAACACTGGAGCAAACAACAATACATCCTAAAACGTCTACATGACGACGCCTCTACCTCTGGCATTACCCCAAAATGTAAACAAATCAGCTACGTCCTATCCCCACCATATGCCTTGTGTACAACATTCCCATGACAAGCCCTCGTCTGTAGAGACCCAGGTTTGCCCAGTTCAGTACAGGTCTGTTAGGCCCCTTGGAGTGGGGGGGGGGGCGGTACAGAACCAGCGCAGGCGATGAGGGGGGAGGAGGGCTGGTCCCCCTCCACATCGAAGGAACTTATCCAGTTACTTCGAGAAAGGAAGTCGAGAGAGCTGCTTCGGTGTGTGTGTGTGTGTGTGTGTGTGTGTGTGTGTGTGTGTGTGTGTGTGTGTGTGCGTGCGTGCGTGCGTGCGT
>JAYMFT010272197.1:0-10610 GCA_038088735.1 Panulirus argus
GGGTTATATATATATATATATATATATATATATATATATATATATATATATATATATATATATCAATGGAGCTAATTTGAAAGTAATGGATGAAATCGAAGTCGATTCGTCAGTTTTGAGTACCTTTGGTTAACTGTTGAAGAATCGAGATCCTTGAATAGAAAGCCAGCAGAACGGAGATAGTACAGAGCCCTGAGGAACACCGTTGTTGACATGGAAATATGGGTTTGCTGATCCATCGACAATTAACGTAAGATATACCTGCCAGAGAGGACGCTGCCTTTGAAAGGAGGGAGTGAAAGGAAAGCCAAAATAGGGAAGATTAGAGACCAGATCCCAGTGCCACATCCTGTCCAAAGCTCTCTTCCAAAGCTCTCTTAAGTTATCAGGACAACTACATCACAGGATTCCCCATCCTGTCTAAAGCTTTCCAGATCTCAAGACTACAACGTAGTATTCCCCAAAGCCTCTCAGAGAGGTAGAGAGATAGGCAAGGACACCACCGATGGACCTTACCTTGCCAAAGCTGATGTATGATTAAGAAAATTAGAGTTTTAGGCGAGATTCGTAGACTCTGGAAATAAAAAAACTCAAGATCAAGAACATAATAACTGGAAGGGTGTGAACAATCACTGTTCTGGTATAGGCTGTGTCAATATATGTTTCCAAGACGAAAAAAAAAAAAAATACTTAAAAGCAGAGCGGAACAGACGAGCAAGCACAGGCGTAAGATCAGAAACCAACTCCTTCCGAACGGAAGATGTGTAGTTTCGTACGTTTGCCTTGCTTGTGTCCACTTAAACTGTACGAAGAGAAATATTGTAGGGAGGGACATGGAATGAGTAATAGTTGCTAAAGGGAGTGATGAAGAAATATTAGGGTTAAAGATGCAGGAGAAATGAGGGACAAAAAAGGCGTTGCTTTGTCAGGAGAGAATTTTAGTTGGGACGGGAAGGTCACAGTACATTAGATACTAAACCACTGGACAGAAACCTGGAGGTGCATCCCCTTGCTTTCGGACCCTTGTACTGGGTCAAGCACTACGTCTGGTTCGAAGCCATCCGCTATTGTTGCTACTGTTATCACTGACTCATCTTGGTCAGGAAAGCGGCTATCCTGATACGGTGACTCATCCATGTGACTTAGGTGGCAATACTACTAATACGTGACTCAACCTGGTGAGTTAGGTGACAATACTAACATGTGACTCACAATGACGTGTTAGGTGGCACAAATACTGACTCATTTTGACGGGTGTCAGGTGTGGTACTTTTGTGACTGACTCAGCGAGTTAGGTTGCAACACCGCTGGTAATGACTCATTTCAGTGAGGTGGCATTACATGGCGAGTCAAGAGGCAGTACTGGTGAGGCTCTGATTTGTGGCCACACTGGACACTGTGGTGGCAACGGCGGTATAGGTGAACGTTCAGCCCATCAGCTCGATGGTCCGACCTTCCTCTCGGTCCGATTGGCCTGGCCTTTAACCTGGCCTCGTTAAGGCTCGGGTCAGAGGTCAGGTCATCGTCTCCAAAGGTCGTTCTCTTGGACTCGAGGGAGCGCAAGTTTGTGTTTACTTTAGACTGAGGAAGAAAACAATTTATTCCATATTTTTTGTTTGTTTGTTAGTCTTAACCTGTTTGTCTTTTCCTTTGGCCACAGTTGTCGGACGAGGAAGAGGAGCGCCGCAAGCTGCGTCGTGAGAGGAACAAGCTGGCGGCCGCAAGGTGCCGCAAGAGGCGGCTGGACCAGACCAACATGCTGCAGGACGAGACGGACGAGCTCGAGGACAAGAAGTCCGAGCTGCAGCAGGAGATCCAGCTGCTCCAGCAGCAGCGGGACGAGCTGGAGTTCCTGCTGGCCACTCACAAGTCCGTCTGCCGCCGCCGCCAGCACCCCGCCGTCGCTGCCGCCGCCGCTGCCGCAGCCGCCACCAACATAACGGCCACCACGACCGCCACCACCAACTCCTCCAACAACGCGCCGGTTCGCCTCGTGAAGCCGGAATCCCTGATCAAGGAGGAGCCCATGGACACCGAGGAGGTCCCCGCCGTGGCCAAGCAGAGCAGCGGGGGCGGCGCCAACCGGCCCAGACGGCCCACCAGCCTAAACGTGGCCCCCGTGGCCCTCCGCACGCCCACCGTCGCCGACCTCGGAGTCCCTATTGAGACGCCGTCGGCCGGGCTCCGCGGCCTCAACTTCGAGTCGATGATGGAAGGCGGGACGGGCCTCACGCCCGTGACCAGCGGCACGGGCCTCACTCCGCTGCATACGGGCCTCACGCCCCTCACCACGCCCGTCGTCTCGGCTCCCGTGTCCTCGGCGCCCTCCTCAAACTGCGGCACTCAGCAGCGCTCCTCCTCCTCCGACCTCTCCTCGCCAGACTCCGTGCCGCCCAAGTTGGTCTCCCTGTGAAGGACGACTCCCCCGGCGGGCAGGGTGGTGGACTCCCCCCACTCCTGACCCTCTGACGGATACTAGTCCCCCAACCAACGTGCACCCCCCCCCCCTGCCCCACGCACTCAATGCAAGCTATACGTTACACGTGACAGACCAAACCACTTTGCACTTCTATCCGCATCTGACGAAGTTGGAAAAATCACACACACACGCCTTTATTACCAGTTCTTAGAAACTTATAATATCGCTGTTCATGTTGTAATCTAACACTGAAATATTGCCTTTACACTCTAATTTTGCCTTAGGATTAACTTACTGATGCCTTCAGAGAGAGAAAGAGACTGCCGGCACTGTTCGAACCAGATGAACTCCTTGGGTTCAGAACCAATCAAGAACCGATTATGAACATGTGTACTAAGTGAGAGCCCCTGACACTGTGGCGGTTCAACGCTGCCTCGGAATGACTCGAGTAGACCGATGAAGAACAGTGAAGATATTCCACCAAGATAGTGATGATGTTTCACGCTTTTACCGTCTTGGTGCCAGTGTTCGGAGGTGGTCTCAAGGAGAAAGCGAAGCACAGACGATGTGGTCAGTCTTTTACGAACACATTTCGTTCGAGATGAACCTCGTGTGCTACAGAAAAAGGCTATTAACAGGTCGGCAGTTTTTATATATATATATATATATATAGTAACTTATATATGCTCTTCTATGCAATACTGAACGACACAAAAGGCAGTTCCATGCAGTTTATAAGATTATTCCTGGTGTGTAGTATAAGGAAGGTACACTCTTGCGGCGCCTGTGTTGGCAAAACATTACGCCCTCTCGCTCAGCCTTCATGTGAAAAACAATGTTTCTGTGAATTATCCAAATACCTCGAGACCCGCAAAACCCCTCACCAAAGACACGGAAATTTATTACTGATGCATTTTACTGACTTTTTTTTGGTCACGATGGATTTTTGTAATATGCCAATGATTGTAAATCCTGCTCACAAGAATGTATTTAAAAAAAAGAAAGTTGTCTCAAAAAATAATTATATATATATATATATATATATATATATATATATATATATATATTAATGGTAGGCTTCCAGGAATTAATTGGAAGCTTTATATAATATTTTAAAGGCCGAAGGGAACGAAAACTTGGACGCTAATGTTCGGGTTTGTGATTTGAGATAGGAAGAAAAAAAATTCAAAAATTCCAATGTTTCTGATTTTTGTTTTTTTTTTGAAATAATTTGCCAGCGGACTGGACTTTTTTTTTTTTTTTGGCCATAATAATCTACCAGTGGGAATATATTAACATTCACTAGTCTAGCTTTCGTACGTTGATATGCCAAGATTACAGTCACATCTATTTATACCAGAGTATTTAGATAATATTTTACAAATAAACATGAAACTTTTACATGGTTGTTTTACTGCCATATTCCCTCATTGTTCGAGATAAACGGGACCACCTCAGTTGTTCCCGATAACGGGACGACCCTAGTCGTTCGATATAACAGGACGACCCCAGTTGTTCAAGACAACAGGACGACCCCAGTTATTCCAGATAACGGGACGACTCCAATACCAGAGAACAGGACGACCCCAATTGTTCGAGATAACGGGACGACGAACCCAGAGGACAGACAACCATACGACCCTTCGGTTACGATGTCGTAATATCTGACCTAAGCTTAACGAGTCAGTGATGCCATCGTAATTCAGAGGCCGTACCGCCGTGCGCATGGGTGCTCGTACCCACACACACGCTGTCCAAAGGGGGTCGTAAGTTACGTCTCAATAATCCATGTTAAAGAGGAATCCTGTTCGCCCGGAGACGTCAAGGGTTCCCACTTTCATAAGACTCGAAGATATGTGAAGTTCAAGTTAGAGGTCGACCAAACACGAAATATTTGGAGCATCGACATACCTCGGGCGGCAGAGGTCAAACTCGTGTACATAAATCCAACGTAAATGAGCCTTATGAACAGTGGAGGGAAGTACTTATAATCCCCATTTCTCTCACTAGACACGGGTTCGAGAAAGGTAAACAACTCGTTAAATGTTTAAATAAAATGGAGAAATATTTTAAGAATATGTAAATATACGAGGGTAAAAAAAAAAAAATCTATTCGGGTTGGATGGCCCCAGAGAGAATGTTTTGAAAAGTTGCTTTGCCCGAGTGAGTCTGTTGTGCGATCATGATATAATTAACTTAGAATGTCAACATTAGACAATGTGCCCCCGCTTAGTGTTGGCACAGAGTGGGCGCTTGTTCAGGGCCAGGCCACAGCAGCCGCCACCCCCCCCTCCTGCCCCAGCCTTTAAAAAAAAAAAGGAGGGGGTCTCTCGAGGCATTACCCAGCCCTTGGATATAGCCCCAGTCTCCCGCCCTTACTTCCCAGGATAACACCCACACACAGCCCCCTGCCCTTAGTAATCCCATGGCAGCCCTTACACCTTATCTCCTAACCTTCATTAACCCCTGCCTCCTGCCCTTACTCACCAGGGCACCATCTAGCCCTTATCGTAGCCTCAACCTTATACCCTTACCTCCAGGGCACCATCTGGCCCTTATCAAAGCCCCAGACTTATACCCTTACTTCCAGGGCACCATCTGGCCCTTATCGTAGCCCCAGCCTTATACCCTTAATTCCCAGGGCACCATCTAGCTCTCATCACAGCCCTTACTTCTCCAAAGCAACACACAAGCCCAAGTCACGTTAGACAAAAAACAAAATCCAAGTTACTCATTACGCAATATCTTAAACGGTCAAACACCCTCCCTTAACTGTATAATGCATCGGGTAATACAGTAACCCGCAGCTGTATCTGTCCGCCAGCCCTTGCCTGACCCAGCAATAATACAGACTACAGCGGTCGGAAACACCAGACATGCTATGTAACTTTTGAAACGCGAGAGTACGTGGAATTTCATGGTCTACCACAATTACGTGTTAAACGCTTTTAATTATCCCCTTTTTTTTCTACTTCTTACGTTATTCTACGCCTGAGGGCATGAGTAAGCCATGGCAGCAGCCTTACTCATGGCGGCGGGCGGCAGTCAGTGTACCTAGAACAGGTCTGGGTGACTCACCTCTCCCGAGAACACACGACCAAATTCACCGGAAGCTGTGCCCACAATCAAAACAGATCCGCGTGAGTAAACGCCATATACTCATGGCTCGAGACACACTCGGATTTCCTCACGCGCCGGCGCGATGAGTCGAGGGTTGGTTGGTGAGTCAGGTCTTTTCTCGCTGTCATCGGTGAGTAGTGAGCTAATCGCTTGTAATTCTTTCGTAGTAAGGAGTGAGTAAATACGAGACGGAAGACAGGGGGGTGAGTCTCTCTACTCATCTGAAGACAAGCAAAAGATCACACAATAATTAACTCTTAAATAATTTGCTGTGTGACTTGCTTTATCCTCCCCGTAAACAGTGTGTAATTTCTCCGCCGGGTGGAGGAACACCGTCTCTCTCTCTCCCCATTCGGGCATAGGATAACTTACTCGTTCGGGCGGTGAGTCACTCGCCCCAGCTTTTTCAACGACTGACGTGTACAGATGGAAACTATAACACAACGTTGGTACCATCATGGCGGGGCGGGCGGGAGGCAGACACCGCTACGCTCCTCCCTCCCTCATACCCTCAAAACAAATCTCAATTTCCTCACCTCACCCGATCCCATCTGCCAATTATCTCTCCTCCATCGCGTCACAGCGAGATCTAACATTTCTAAACTAGGTTAAGGTAAAGAGAGTTTTTTCTCCAAGTCGCTGGTTGTGTAAATAAAGCGGGCAGCATCGAACCCTGGCAGCCACTGGCCGCTCAAGGTCGACCAGTCATGAGTCATCGGCGGGGTTGCCACAAATCACTTTCCCATACTGGTCGACGAGTCCGCTGGTTAATACTCATCAAGGCGGGGATTGCACGACGCCCCCAGCGACTATTCCCCTATGACAGATATTACAATAACCCCTCGTCCTCGCTGCCACTCGTGTGATTCTCCTGACGAAGGCGCATGTGGGGAGGGAAGCCCGTGTGTGTGTGTTGACGGAGGAGGCGGGAGGAGGAACAATGTGTGGAGTGCATCGGGTCTGGCTGGCCAAGTGCCTCCAACTGATTAACTAAAATTTACGCATTGTATACGTCAGTGAACTCCCGCACTCTTAATTACTCCTAATACCACACCAGCGCCGCAGCCGCGTCGCCGCCGCCGCAGCCATGGAACATACAAAATACACTTCCGTATAAGGGGGAAGGGATGACGTCATCTTAAGTAGGGGGAGAGGAGGAGGGGGAGGGGAGGGGGGAAACAGCTGAAAATGGATATTCTCATAGACTTCCCCACCTCTCCCCACGCGCCAATTTTATAGATGACGCCCGAGGACAGACGTCTCTCGTGACATCACCGGATCTCTTTTGCGGTGAATTGTCTCACCGTCAGTCTCTCTCTCTCTCGCTCCCTCCTGCTCTCTCTCTCTCGTGCCTACACGAGCCTATGGGATACCAACCGCTCGGGGCCGTTCCCTAGCGGAGAGTTACTGGCAGCGCCAAAGCATGTGGGGTGTGTACACCTTCACCCTGGGGAAGGAAGTGTGACGACGGTGTGCATATTTGCGCTATGTAGGTCATCCTGTGGTTCCCACACCAGAGCCATTACTCTCTCGTTACACCAGACGCTTATATATATATATATATATATATATATATATATATATATATATATTGCAAGAGGTCACAGTGGTGCGAGTGATCTAGTATATGCATATAACCACGAAGAATGTGAAACACGATAAGTTCCCAAGTGCACTTTCGTGAAATGATCACATCGTCAGGCGAGATACAAGAATGACATAAATGACGTAGAAGAGTCAGCTGATATACAAGGAAGAGACGTAGCTAAGACGCCACTGGTAAACAAGCGTTGCCGCATGGTGGTGTTCTACGTCTTCCATCTCATTGTTGTATCTCCCCTCACGATGTCATCATTAAACGAAAGTGCACTCGAACTTATCATGTTTCATTTTCTTCGTAGTTATATATATATATATATATATATATATATATATATATATATATGCTACCGGTCTCCGCCTGCATGAGGTTACACCGCGAGTACACTCTTGTCGAGGAACTTTTCACTCCGAAAGAATCCATCGTATCTCAGCAAGTGATGTTACGGCAGCCTAGAATTCTAGCTGAAGGAGCCCCTAGTAGTCCGGAGACCAGCTACATGTGTATATGTATTTCATTTTTTTCCCATTTCATACTTTTTCGCAGTTTCCCGCGTTCGCAAGGCAGCGCTAGGAACAAAGGAATCGCCTCACTCGCTCACATCCCTTCTCTAGCGGTCAATATTTTGTAATGAACCGAAACTAAAAGATCTTTTAAAGCTTTCCCCCGGCTTCTTCACATGTCAATCCACAGAAAACAAGTCGCTCCCTGTGAGCCACATCGCTCTAATTCAATCTAACCTGTGCACGCTTTTCATCCTCCTGCATATTCATGCTTCGAACACTCAAAATCTGTTTCACTCTGTCCTTCCGTCTCAAATTCGGTCACCTTCTTGTCCCCTGCACTTCCGACACATTTATCATCTTCGTCAAAGTCTCTTCACTCATTTTCTACTTATGTCCAAACCAATTCAACACAACCTCTTCAGCTCTCTAAACCACACTCTTCTTAGTACCCTAAATCTCTCTTACCCTGTCATTCTTACTTGACCAACCTTCTTCACACCACAAATTGTCCACAAGCATTTAATTTCTAACACTTTCAACCTCTTCCGCACTTTTTTCATCTACAGCCCATGCCTCGCATACATACACCACCATCGGGACTACTGGACCTCCATACATGGCCATCTCCGCCCTAACAAATAGTGACTTCTCTTTACACCACATTCACTAACGCTCCCAGGGCCTTCGCCCCCTTACCCACCCTATGATTCACCTCAACTTCCATGGTTCCATTCGCTGTCGTTTCCACTCACATGCATCTAAAACACTTAACTTCTTCCGAGATTTCCCCATTCAAATCTCGACTTCCTTATCTCCTTGCATTGATAAACCTCATAACCTTGCTTGTATTCACAATTACGCTACACTTTCTCCTATCACGGGCTCTCCCAAACTCAGACATCAACTTCGACAATAAAGCAACTGACTCGCTTCCCAGGCCACCTCACCCACAACAGACTGCATACCTCCCCCTCTCTTTACGACCCTTACATTTACCTCCCTCACCACCCCATTCATAAACAAATAGCCACAGAGACATAAAATACCCTTGGCGCAGACCTACTTCACCTGGAACCATTCATCTTCCTCTATGCCACCTCGCACATACACCGTACGACCTTGATAAAAACCCTTCACTGCTTGTAACAGCTTTCCTCAAGCATCTTCCACAAAGCATCTCTATCAACCCCATCATATGTTTTCTCTAGATCTGTAAATGCCACATACAAATCTTTATGTTTATCTTAGTATTTTTTCACACATTTCAAAGCAAACACCTGCCGTGACTCTCTCAATTCGCATACCACCCCGACCAAAACACGCTACATCTGCCAACCTATGATCAAACACATTCAACAGTCATAAAAAATAATCACTCGATCTCCTCCTCAGCTTACTACCTGCTACCATTTCCCCAATTTCCCCCTTCACCAATGTTTCCATTTGTTATCTTGTTTTGCGCATACTATTAACCAACTTCCAAAACATTTTCTTATTGTCCCTAAAGCTTGCCGTTACTTGCTCACCACAACTCTCATCTGCCCTCTTTTTCAGCCCCTGCACATTGTTCTTGACCTCCTGCCGCTTTCTCTTGTACGTCTCCCAATCACTCATACTCTTCCCCTGTAACTCCCGCGCCTACACTTCTTTCATCTTCCACAAACAACTAAGTTCCTCATCCTACCACACACAACCCTTGCTCATCTGCCCACCTCCCGCCTTCCACACACTGCTCTCACACGTGCCAGCACTGCTTCCCTAAATACCTCCCATTCCTCACCAACTCCAATAGCTTCACTTACTTTCACCTTTTGCCATTCTGCACTCAGCTTCTTTTCACATTCCTTCGAAGCTCACTGACTTTCATCACTCTCGCCTCACGCATATCATTTCCAAATTTCCGAAAACCTCTACAAATCATCACCCTCGCCTCAATCAGGAAATGATCAGACATCCCACCAGCTGCCCCTCTCAACCCATTCACATCCAGAGTCTCTCTTTCGCACGCCTATCAATTAGTGCATAATCTATTAATGCCCGCTTACCATCTTCCCTTGTCCACGTTCAATGGCGTGATATCCCTCTTTCTAACTAGACATTCTCGATCAACAGTCCTTTTATAATAAGCACATATCTCCACAAGCTATTCCAAAGTTTTCATTCGCACTAATGAAGACCCCCAAGCGCCCCTAATCATACCATTAACTGCCACATTACCCGCCTCCCCGTGACCCATCCTTAGTACTCGGTCCTTTGCGTCGGAACTGCTGACATACTCGGCTCCTCCCAAGACACTGGCCTCTCCTCGTCATCCTTCTCGTGGCTGGGTGCATAAGCACTCATACTAATCACCCACATCCCGTCATCTAACTTCATTTGTCACCCACATCAGTCTGGGTCTCGCCTCCTTACACTTTCTCACGACAACTCCTTCAGCGTTGGTGTTATCCATTCCTTTATCACTGACTTTACCCTTAAGACTTAAGCCAAGCCATTCTTCCCCCTTCCCCTTGAGCTCTGAGTCACTGTGAGCCAGAACACCCAGGTTCCTCTCCTCAAACATACTACCTCTCTCTCCCTTATTCTCATCTCAGTTACACCCACACACACAATCAGATGCCCTAGAATGTTACTAGGAGGATGAGCACTCCTCACCTGGCTCCTTCTTTTGTTCCAACTTCTACAACTGCAAAAAAGAGATTTTCGTCTCCCGCTCCCGATATTCTCAGCTGTCCTGAGCGACACGCAGGGAATCATTTATATGTCTACATATCATCACCCCTGCCCTATTTTCCATAAAAGAGAATCCTGCTGTTACCCAGGATGTCTTTCCGGAGGCTTCGACAGTGCAAGGTCGCGCTACTTTCAGTAGCAAGGAAATGTGAGCTCCAACTGAGTAATAAGTTCTTTGACGAGAATGTACTCACAAATTGCACACGCAGTGAGGTAACACACCAATATATAT
>JAYMFT010272208.1:0-10610 GCA_038088735.1 Panulirus argus
AAGTATAATAAAATAAATAAGTATATATATATATATATATATATATATATATATATATATATATATAATGTACTTGTTGCTTTCCTGTCCCAGAAGCTCCTCCCTTCTGTGAGGTCCTTGCAGCACCCAGGAAGCCGGCCACTTCCATTGTGCGGGACCACAGGACATAAAGTGTAGTAATGCTGTTTGTATGTCTGTGCAGGGCAAGTGCAGGTCATCTGAGCAGTGTATTTTATGTGAATTCATGGGCATGAAGGTTCTTGAGATGTGTTAAAACTGTTTGTAGTGTTGCAGGGAAGGGTGATGTCCAGAACATAAAGTGTGATTCTTATACATCTGGGAAGTTTTTTAAAATAGCTGTATGACTGTTGGGGTGGTGTTCATGAATAAGTTGGTACTGCAGCTGTTTGGTGATTGCTGGGTCATTGCTGTGGGTATGTTTTGCTAGTGTTGTGTTGGAGGTAGGGGTATCGTGTGTGTATAGATTACTGAAGTGTGAAGCAGGGGTAAGATTTTTATTTCTACTTGGGGGCTGATGTTTAGTTATGGAGTGGTTTAGATGGAAAAGGTCCAGTGTTGTAACTGAGAATAGAGTGCCAAGTATATTGTGATGGGATTGTATTGGGAGGATTGATGGTAATGGCATTAATTGCCCTAGAATAAGATAGGCCTTAAGCCCAAATAACCAGCCAGGCAACCTAATATTCATCCAACATTAATAATCACCAGTTCCACCTACCACACAATCCCTTTTTATATTTTTGTCATTAAGTGATTTGATTTTCTCTTTTTACATGTTGAATGGATCTCTTCCTGATATGACCTTATATTTACCTTTTTATAGTCTGTGGGGAAAGGAACTGACAGCCACTGTAGTGCTGGCTCACTGCACTGCCATCATTACCTCTCCAGTACATAGGTGGAAGTCCCTCCCTGGTTGGTGGTTGCCTGCCACCAACCATCTGTGTGAGATAAATGTTGGGTGAGAATGATCTGAAAGGGAGCAAGTTTAGGTTATGTGTAACGGGGAGTTAGTTGTTGTTACCAGTAGGTGAGATGCAAGTGATATTGACGTTTTTACAGTTGGGAAAGATTGACCTATGATGGAATGGAAAAGAAGCTGCTGCACTCCTTCAATCTTAATTGTTCTATTCTGTTAGTAGAACAAAAGGTTTTGGTTGAAATGATGAGTGACTTTAGTAGTTGTGTGTATTGAAGGAGGATGCTCAAAATAATACCTCGTGTGAGTCAAGTTTTCTCCCACTTTGCAGTAGACTAAGAATGGTATGATGTTCCAGGTACTGGAGGTGGTGGGAGCCAACCTGACGCGGCTTTCAGCAAACATATTCACCGGGATGGCCAAGATGACGACCATACAACTTAACCACTGCAACATCAAGAACATCCACAAGAATACTTTGCATGTATGATGAGACAGCAAGAAATAGGATAACTGGAGTAACTGAATTAGTGGTAGTAGTAGTCTTAAGTGGTAGCATCAGAAATTCAGTTAAAATGAATTGCAAAAATACTTGTTGTAGTAGTAGTACTACTACTGCTACTATCAGTAAGAGCAGCAATACAGTAATGGTAAATGTAATAGTAGTGACAAAAGTATGAGCAAAAACAGCTGTAGCAGCATGAATGTAGAGACCAGTAGCCTTCCAACTCATTAATTCTCATGGCATCATCTCTCTTCAACCTTCCTTTCCAGTATGCTGCAATGTTACTGATCTGTCTCACTATTCCATAGTTATTATTTTGACCACTGTTCTCATAAACTGTCTGCATGTGTCCTTACACCTAGGGTTTAGCTCCATGGCATGTGTAAGGCTACTGCTTCCCATAACTCCTGTGTGGAGACAGGCCACTTGAAGATTGAGTGTTTTGATACCTCCTTTTCTTAAACAGCTAAGCTGTGGAATTCTCTTCCTTCTTTTGTCTTCCCCTATTCATATAACGATTTTTCCTTTAAAAGTCAGGTCTACAAACACTTGCAGAGCCCTGATTAATTTGTGCTTTCTTTCTCTTCATTGTTTTCTTTTTCACCTGAGATGACCTTGATTGGAGCATAATACTTGTATGTACCATGCGTCACAAAAAAAAAAAAAAAAAAGAAAATGATAGTAATAACAATAATAATGATAAAAAAATCCTCTCTCTAGCTGTTATATATAATGCACTGAATCCAGAACCCTCATATCTACAGCCAAGCCCCACAGACCTTTCCATGGTTTCCCCTGACAGCTTATTATACTGTGATTCAGCCCATTGACAGTGCATTGTACCCAATATACCTCATTACTCCAGTTTGCTGTATCCCTCACATGCCTCTCACCCTCCTCTGTGCTAAGGCCCTGATCACTAAATGCATCTTTCACTTCATTTTTCCACTCCCTCCTTTTCATCCTTCTCCTTGTCCTTCCCATTCTGACAGTTATACCCTTTTACTCAGCCTTATCTCACTCATTCACTACATATGTCCAAACCGTTTCAGCACAACCTCTTCAGTTCTCTCATACACATTCTTCTTGCTACTTTACCTCTCTCTTACCCTGTCATGTTTTCTTTCTATCAGCTCTCCTCACACCACATATTTTCATATTTTCCTCAACTATTTCATTTGCAACACTCCACTCCTCTCCATGCCTTTGATCCAGGGTACATTCCTCTCATCCATACAAAACCACTGGGACTACAGTACAATCTAATAAACCCATCTTTACCCTCATCAACAGTGACCTATCTTTCCACACATTCCTCAGTGTACCCAGGAATTTAACCTCTTTGCTAACCCTATGGCTTACTTCAATTCCCATGGTTCCATCTACTGCCATATCCATTCCCAGATATCTGAAACACTTCAGTTCCTCCAGGTCCTCTTCATTCAAACCAACACTGCATCCACCTTTCTCTATCAACTGGTCAGCATAATAATCTTACTTTTATTCATATTAAGTCTCAACTTTCTGCGTTAAAACACACTCACATCTACAAATAGAGTTATGTCGTCAACAAACAGCAAGTGACTCAACTTCCAGAGGTGAAGAATGAGCTGTGTGAGTTAAGTGTTGTCAAGTGTTATGTGTGACAAGGAGAGATTGTATGTTAGTGGACAGAATGCCAGTAGTCTAAGTGTGAGTCAGGCAGAAAGAAAAGACAGCACCTGGGTCAGAGGAGTGCAGCTTGACAACTACTGAGTTCGTGGCTCACTATACAGCCATCACTAACCCTCCCAATATCCAGACAGGTAGTACTGGCAATATACCTCCCCAGTTATTGGCTGCCTACCATCTACTACGTCTTGCATGCATAATTTCTCTTTGTTCATTCCAATACTCAAAAAGTTCCAAATGTCAGAAAATAATAATAATGGTAAAAAAATATAACTAGTAGATATCAATGATAATATCATTAATTTTATTACTGAAATTTTCATATCAGTTGATATTAATTTCATTATGTTAAGATTATTATTCAAAGAATTACTATGAAAAGTTTTGAAACCAAAATCTAGGCACACCTAGTTCTTACTTGTGAAAATTAAGCATTAAGAACATTTTCTTGTTATTGTATTCTCTTTATAGGGCATACGGAAACTAAAGAAGATTGACTTCAGCCACAATCAGCTGAAGAACATCCCCAAGGGTGCCTTTAAAAACAAGAGGAATGTTAAGGTCTTGGATCTCTCACACAACAACTTCAACAAGCTTGATGCTAGCTATTTCCAGGTTGGTGCTGATAGCTGGGTACTTTTTATGTGCTGATGATGAGATTTTGCCCAGCCCAAAGGCAGGGCTGTCATGTAGTACTCACTACTCACTGCAAGAAAATATACTGCTACAAAAAAAAGTTGTGTTTGTTACATGTTGTTAAGTGTTATGTATGAGACAGAGAGACTGTATGTTTGTGGAATGAATGCCAACAGCCCATATGTGGATAAGGCCAAAAAAAAAGATAGCTAAATAAAGCAGTGCAGCTTGACAGCCACTGAAGTGCTGGCTCACTTTACAGCCATCACTAACTTGTCTGATACCAAGATGGGTTGTACCATTAATATACTGTACCTTCTTGGTGGCTGCATACTATCCACTACGTATTGGGGAAGGGGGATGAAGGAGTAGAAAGAGAGGTAGGAGGTGGAAGTGATGGGCTAAGCTTTGAATGGGTACACTTGGTGGTGAAGTGCACCTCATGGATGAGCAAATCTCATCTAATCAGGATAAATTTTGTTTGGTCTAACTGTAAATGTCTGCTGTATTTCTCAACTTGATTATGTGCATACCAAAAAGTTTTAGAAATAGCCTATTATATGGCTCTGTTCACACAAAGAATCTAACTATGTTGTATAATTTTATGCATCAACTGGCTGGAAACAAATACTCTAACTATATTTCTTATGAAAAATGGTTGTGTGATAATCCAGTTACACAGAAGGACAGATTTATGAATTGGTGAATAGAAAGAAAGAGATACATATTCACAAGCAAAAATTATTGCTATTCAAACATCAGGTGGAAATAACTGACACCAGGACCAAAAGAAAGGTTCCAAAGTCCTGAGTGCAACTTTACTTATATGAACCTTTGTAAATTTGGAATCTTCATACTAAAAGTATTGTACATATAAATTTTTTTTTATTTTTAGTAAAGCTGTCTCAGCTGTGTACAACTCACTGTGACATACTGCTAACTGTACTATCAGTGTATTAACACTTTCCAAATTTGAAATTTTATATTGAATCTTCTAGTTATAATGTTTGATACACTTCAAGAAATCAGTCGTCTTAATTTTGTACAACAAAAGACATTATGCACAAAGAGTAAAGTAGAGGAAGTATTGGATATAGCTTGATACATTTCTTGAACAATTTAATTAGATATTGTTTAAACTAAGTATTTATAAGCATGTGAAAATTGAAAATTCTATCAAAACAACAATCATCTGTTCTTACATCTATATATTAAAGGAGAAATATGCATTGTTTATTAGTCTCAAAAGGGACTTATATACAAGGTGGTTAACATTTGCACATTGGTGTATTCTTCATCACACACCTCTCCTGGAAAATATTCAAAATTTTCTTACTTTATGTTTCTTCATGACCATGTCAGACCATTGCAAACCACCGGTCTTGTCCAAGATTTATTAGAATATTACTTACTGTATAGTCTTTTCCTACAGGACCTGAATCAAATGTTATGGTGCAACATGTCTCACAATGCGATCGCAACCTTTGGGAGAAACCCCTTTGCCCGCAATTCTGTGCTGGGTTGGCTCAGCCTATCTCACAACCTTCTTACCAAAATTGATGCTAGAACCTTCAGGTCCATGAGGTTCCTCCGCCGCCTCTTTCTCAGTGATAACCAGATTACTTCAGTAAGTCAGGAGCTAGTGTGTTTTGGGAAAGCTGTGCATATCCATCTTGTTAAATGTGGAGTAACAGCTAATGCATGATATGGGAGACACACATACATCCCTGTAGATAGCAGTCATACTAGGTTTAGGCTTATAAGTGCATTATCAGAGGGGAAAATGTGGAGTTGTCCTTTAATAATCATTAATCTTTTTAGGTATACTTAAAATACTGAATTGTTTGTATATTCAACATCTCCCATCATGATAAAAAACTATAAAAATGTAAAATTTTTTTGCTGTGAATCCCAACATCTCTATGAACAAAAAGCTCTCATATGATAATGGTTATGTGAAACAGTGCTGGAATACATGAAAACTATGATTTTGAGCTAAATGCTATAGACTTTAGTGAATGATAAGTAGCTTTCGTGATTGTAAGCTCCATTTTTGCAATGCTTGAGTAGCTGTATTTGTATAATGTAAATTATCTTTAAATCTAATTTTCTAATTTTTTCTTTTTCTTCCAGTCATATATCATACGATTTCTAACAGTGATTCAGTCCATTTAATGAAAATTACTTTGATACTGTTATTGTTTTTTCTAATTTATGGGGTATTTTGCAGCATTCATTTTCAGAAGACTTTTGATATGGGTAGTTGTGATGTGGGCATGAAGTCTTGGAATATCCTGAAATGATGTTAGTTATGGATGATGTCCAGATTGTTGGCCGGAGAGTGTGACTTGTGTTTTTCTGGGGAGTTTGGTTTCTAATGGGTGTATATGTGGTGGGTTAGAGTATAAGACTGAGCTGAGAGGTTGCTTATGAAATGCCCGATAAGTTTGTTTGGTGTGTTTGTGTTTTGTCAGTGTTATATTTGTTAGAGGTTGGGGATCTGTAAGTAGTGGTTACTGTAGTGTGAGACAGACATAAGCTTTTTATTTCTGCATGAGAGTTCGTAGTTAGCTATAGAGTAGTTGGGTGGGAGGGGTCTAGTGCTGTTGCATGGAATTGAGTGCCAGGCATGTTGGGGTGGGACTGTATTAGGGGAATCTTTGTTTCATTGTGAAGGTTTTGTGCATTTGTAGTTGCTATGCAACCAGTGACTGTTCTGAGTGTTATTTTGTGGTTTGCAGTTTTGGTATATTTGCTTTTGAGTGTGTGGAGGACCAGGCAGAAAAGTCATAATATTTAAAGTGGAGTGGATGAACTAGTAAGAGAGAATGCTGAGGAATTCCTTTTCTTGTTCAAATTTGTTAGGGATTTAGTTGTTTAGCTAGGAGCAGTTGAAGATATCTGTAAATGCTTGGATTGCAAATGGGCTATTGTGTTTTTTGTGACAGTTCAATGTGTTTTCATGACCTGTAGCAAGATAATTCTTCAAGGTTTTAAATGTATTACTTGTTCACCATTTCCCAAATCAGCAAGGTGGTGCCAGGAATAGATCTCGAACACTACCTTTTAGCTGACACTTTGCTTCTGCTAGATATGTGACATTGTCTAGAATTCTTGTTTGCTTTTTCGAAGATGTTTTTCTTGCAATTGACTTACTTCTTTTTTCTTGTACATTGGCACTTTGCCTTTCTCCAGTAATATCATAAACATTATTTCAGTAAGTTAGTCAAGTGTATCTGCAAATATATATGCTTGTATTTCAATAGGTAGTCAAGTGTATCTGCATACATCTTCAGCACGTATAGTGAAATTTTATCAGGACCATGAGCTTTGTATGGGTTAAGACCTTTTAGTATTCCATTAATGTCTTTTCTAGATACCTCTATGTTTTTTAAAACCTCCTCCGCATTCTATTGAACTTGTCACAGTTCATCACATAGTCTTACATCATCCTCTTCTACTTTTCCATCCAAATCTCTTCGCATGATTAAGACTTTCTCCTGCTTTGTCCACAATATTCTCTTTAAAGTTTCTGTTTCTCCTTTCCTATTTTACTATACTCATTCCCTGCTCTTTTATACCTTATAAATGCCTGCATCTTTTCGAAAGCACATCTCAAAGCTCCTTTGCCTTTTGACATCTTTAATTGAACCATTCTACCCTCTTTCTTAGCACTTTTCATTGTGCATTGGTACTTTAACATGCCTAACATGGCTAGTGAAACCTTACTTGTTTGGAGTACTGCTCTCACATCTGAGGTAGTTCTAGCAGTCTGACTCATCAACTCTTCCGGGCCAGCTTCAAAACTTGACCCATGTGCCCTACACCACATTGTTGGTTTACTTTCCCTCTTCTGTAGGTATTGCTTTGGTGTTTGCTCCTGAGAGCTAGCTGCTTGTGTAGCTCCACCACTAGCTAGACCACACAGTACTTAGTAAGCTGCTGTGTCACAGTGATTACTGTGAGGCGTATGGGAACTCAAGAGTGGGCCGTTTTAATAACTGTTTCTTTCCCTCGACACCTGGCATCTTTTAAAAGACAGGTTTTTCACTTCCTCTGAAGTTTTTAAATTCTTTTCCTTATCTCGTCTGTCTCCATTTTGTTAACTTCTTTATATTTCAATTAAATCCCAGCCTTGATGTGGACTTTTGTCCATGATTGGAGCCTCTAATGTAAGCAAAAAATGTTCACTGGATGTCATGTTACAGATTATCCAAAAAAGTGAAGTGTCTTATTATGATAAAATGTAAACAAATACATGTGCGAGTTAATTAAACTAAGTGTGATGGTGGTCGGGCAGGAGCTGCATTCCATGCTGGAGCAGGGAATGATAAGCTCATTTGGAGCAAGAACATCCACATCAACATTATAATCCATCCCTTCCACTGACAGTGATATAAACTTGCTGAAGGTGAATTCTTTCTTACGATGTAACCACTTACAGGGGGATTCTGGTACCAGCTGTGCATTTATATGTAATTCCATGCATCCAAAGATAAACAGACTTTCATATAACATGGACATATTTGTGTGATTAGCATACTCTCTGCTCTCTCTCACTCCTACAGGTGGGCCGGAGTGCTTTCAACAGCATGCGTCGGATTGGAACCATTGACCTTGCACGCAATAAACTTAAGCAAGTTGACAGCAAACTGTTTGAAGATTTAGAGCACTGTGAAGTTATAGATCTAGCAGAGAATCAGATAACTACAATAAAGAAGAATGCTTTTGCTAATCTTTTTTTGGTATCAATCAACATCAGTCACAACCAGATCTCAACATTTGAGGAGGAATCATTTGTCAACTGTCGAAACATCACAGTGCTTGACCTCTCCTACAACAATATCTCAAAAATACCCAAGGAAGTCTTTCCAGGAGATTCAAGTTACATGACGATCTTTCAGCTACAGCACAACAATATTTCTGACCTTGGCGATATTAGTTTCCACTTCTCTGGAGTTAAAATCATAAATGTCTCATATAATCATATTGAAACAATTCCTAGGAAGACTTTTCCAAAACTATATGAACTGCACACAATTGATGCAAGTCATAACCAGATCAATACCATCTACAGAGGTGTATTTGGTGGTCTGTTTTCCATTAGACACATGGACTTTAGCTACAACAGCCTTGAGAAACTTGTTGGCAGTGTCTTTGGCACTCTCCCAACTCTCCTCAGTTTGGATTTGTCACATAACAGAATCTCAAAGATTTCTCGTGCCATTTTTTCCAATCTGGTGTCTCTTCGGGAGCTGTGGCTCAACAATAATACCATTACTGAAATTATCATTATTCCACAATCACTCAACTATCTCCATTTGCAGCACAACAATATCTCCAGCATTCGGCCACGCCTCACTTGGCCTCAAATGAATGCTCTCCTCTATCTTGACCTGGCCCACAACAACCTTGGAGATTCTATGGGAGGGGGAACCTTCTGGCATCTAAACTCACTCAGAATCCTTAATTTGAATAATAATTCCATGACAACACCTCCATGGCAGGCCTTTAGTGAAATGCAAACTTTACAGTATTTGTACCTTGACCACAATAAGATCACGAACCTTACAAGAGGGGCTTTTGGTCGTCTCCCTGTTGTGTTTACACTTAGCCTGGCACACAATGGCATGACCAACATTAGCAAGCAATCTTTTGAGGGTCTCCTGCAACTTCTGACGCTCAATTTATCCCATAATGCCCTTCACCATATTCCTAATGAAGCATTTAGAGGCTGTGTGTCAATGCAAACTATCGATTTGTCTCACAATTTCCTGAAAAAAATTGATAATAACACAAATGGTTTATTGGATGACTTACTTTCAATAAGACACATCAATGTATCACACAACCTCTTCGGCACAGTGTCAAAGAAGATGTTCCCTTATCATAAGTGGACCCCTTACAATGTGCAGACTGTTGACATGAGCTACAATATAATGCCTGTTCTGCACAAAAACTTACTTATAGGCTTACAAAAAGTCATACGCCTTAATGTCTCCCATAATCTCCTAAATGAAATACGTCCAAGTGTAATTGGTAACTTGACAAAACTGGAGGTACTGGATTTGTCATCAAATGATCTGGAGGCATTGGGCAACACTGTGTTTGGGCGTGGGAAGGCTCTAAGAGAGGTTTACCTTCAGAACAACTCCCTCATCTCTGTTCCTGCCCACATCTTTATGTCTAATGAGAACCTCACCTATCTTGACCTTTCTGACAACAACCTCCACCACTACTATGATGTGTTTGTCCCCAGAGCCATCAATGGAACCACTATCAGGTATGCTATATCATCATCTTTTGTGCCAGTAATTATCTGCTCTCTTGTGGGAAATTGTTTATTACATATGTACAGCATACTCACAGGCATCAGTAGCATGTAACTTGAATTGCTGCTAAATGATTAATAGTACACATCTGGTTATGTTATCTCAAAAATATAACTTTGAGAGTTCATCCATTTCATTAAAGGTGTGAATTATGTCCTACATAAAGATATTCATTAATCTATCTATTACCACAAACTTTTATTTCCAGTTTTCATAGGGTAGATGAGGTATGTGGAGCTTTTGAAAATCATTTACGTATACTTGAATCAAGCCAAGTGTGCTAAAGTGAAAAATCATACTTAAAATATGGCCCTATGTACTCATATAATTTGCTCACCAATAATATTTTGTTTCAAGCCATGAATATGTAAGTGCCGTACCAGAAAAGCAGATTAATATATATATTTATATATTTATACTGGGTTCGACGTGCTGTCAGTGGGCTGAAGCAGGGCATATGAAGCGTCTGGGGTAAACCACGGAAAGGTCTGTGGGGCCTGGATGTGGAAAGGGAGCTGTGGTTTCA
>JAYMFT010272219.1:0-24188 GCA_038088735.1 Panulirus argus
TATATATATATATATATATATATATATATATATATATATATATATATATATACCCTTTGCGTTTCCCTTGCTGCTGAAATGGATACGGTATATCCCTGGCAGGTTAATGCAATATAATATGAATTTAAATCCTTTCATGTTGACTCCGTCAATATCATCAACTTCAGCACGAGCGAGTCCTGGGTCTAAACCTGCCTTGTCTCCTGTAAATCCAGTCCCCCTGTTATTGGGCCTCGCCTCTCTGTAGCCGACCAGAGCACGATCATTAATTCAGCGACTCGTATTTCACATTTTGGTCAAGTGTCGTATCGATGTAGCGCCTGAAATATTCAATAGATTGGTAATGGGCAGCGCAAGCGAGGCTAATGCAGCAGCGGGCCGGAGGACGACTGTGTTTATAAAAAGTGTGGTTCAAATAGTATCATACGTTATGCAAAGATCGCCTTTTATTATCAAGGCAAACTAGTACAGGGAAAGCCACTCTTGCGTCTCGTGGTTATTCCGTGGCCGCCGGCAACTCGAGGATATGCCGCTGTGGTGTCTGTTTTCTCTCTTACGCGGCTAAGCTTTGGAACTCTCTTCTCTAGCTTCTCGTGTCTTTCGGAATATATAATCTTTGGTTAATTGTTATGGTATATTTCAAGTATTCGTTTGTCTCACTCTCACGCCTTCTTCTTCTTCTTCTTCTAGTTCTTCTCTTTTTCCCTTTTTTCCCTTTTTCTCTTCTTCCTCTTCTTCTAGTTCTTCTCTTTTCCCTTTTTCTCTTATTCTTCTTATTCTCCATCTTCCTCTTCTCCTTCTTGCTGCTTCTGGCCAAAACTCCACCGCCGGCACAGCCGTCCCACACACCTCCTCCTCGCTTCTCAATTTACTAAACAAAGAATGCCTTTGAAAAACACTTCTTCACAGCGGCCACCATCTTAAGCGCTAGGGGGGAAAAAAAAAAAACCTACATTTAATTCCTGGAAGAAGAGTTAGAAAGACAAACTACACGGCTTTGCTGTTTCGATGTGGGGAATGTTTTTACGGTGGGTCTGATGTTGCCAGGACGTGTGGTTGCTGGACTGTGTGGGTGCTGAAGAGTTTGGTCGCTGGACTGCGCAGGCAATAGTGGACGTTAAAACGTGGTTTCCAGGCGCTGAAAAACCTTTTCCAAGAGCTTCCATTTCTCCTTTTATCACACAGGGCATCAGTACGCTCACTGTTTGTCCGTGTAATGCTATGTAATACAGCAATGGACGCGTACATAATAAGAGTGTACATCGTCTGAGAATTGTCCCCCTCAGCACCAGACCAAGAGAAAGTCGCTAAAGATTTTTTTCGGTTCGTTGTAACTTGTCGCTGACGACCCTTAATGACCCTGGCTGGCAGGAGATAGACCCAGAGCCTGACTAACCAACCAGTCAGCCAACCAAACTCGGCTGAAGACTCCGTAAATACTGTAAATTGCGTGCATCCATGACAGCGTGAAGAAGAGCGGAGCTGATTGTAATAACCTATCTGTACTGTACGGGGGAGGGAGGTCTGCGCTCTTTGGTGCCCTGTCGCTTGAACGTTCACAACTGTCATGCAATTCTTGAACTTCTTTATGCTATCTGTATTCACTTTTTTTCACTTAAGTTTATTCCATTTCATTCCATTCGGTTATTGACGAGAGACTCCAGTCAATTGGCGAGTCTCCTCTCCAGCAAGTAGCGTCCGAGTTTCATAGATTTTCTTCGCTAGAGTCCAGCGAGTGAGGAGGGTCGAGCGAGGGCCTTCAGGTAGTTGGACTGCGTGACTGTGTGAGGCGAGACTCACGGACACGGACGGACGCCCACGGGGGAGAGACTGGAAGAGAGTTAGGAGACAGCGGGACGTGTGTTTCCTTAACCCAGTCGAAGCTAGCGCCCATTTATCTCCCACAACTAAGGGAGGATAAGCAGCCGGGAGAAACCCCGAGCCATAGGTCGAACTCGGGGCCCGGTGAATTCTTGTCCAGGCAACCACCACCGCTGCACCACAGAAGTGCGCCACCTCAGTGATTTCGCATATCAATTATACGTTTCGATCCATCTCTTTAATCCCCCCATCTGTAGGTGGCCCTCAGTTGATCTCTCGTTCCCCAGGCAGAATGCGTGTTTGGCCGTGTTATGCTGTCCCCGGCACAGTTGCATGAACTCGGGGTCGAGTCTGTGTCAGCGCTTCCGTTTTCAACCACAAGCGTTACACAGAGTTATAGCTTCCAGTTCAGCACACGCGGTGCAGTACATACTTTCCAGGCCCTTTCCAGCACTGAGCCTCTACTCCGAAGGGGAGTAATGTGCAGCGAGGACGCGTATGGTCTCGGAAAGATTCTGAACACCTGGGGACGTTCTTTCTTTACCTGTCCGTCTTAACCTGACGTTCGTAGCCTTAATGACCATTGGTAGTCGACGGACCCGGAGCCCATGTAACCGGCCAGCCAGCTAGCTTGAAATCCAAGGGCCACATAAGGAGTTAGACTCTTAGTGTGCATATGGTCTTGGAATCTACCTCAAATCACCTGAGGGAACGGTTCTTTTCCAACTGGTCGATACCGGCGAACGCTGACGGTCTGTCCCAATGACTTCCCTGGAATTCGATAGGTTCCGAAGCCCAAACCAACCTAACCAAACCAACCTAACCTAACTTAACCAACCAGCCAACCGCCTCGAGGTGATGGCGACGCCCCTCCCGAAGAAGGCTCCCGGACCCACGCGGTGCCTACCACTCGGGAAAATTGACCAGTAATCTGCCGATATCGCAACAATAAGGCGGCTCGATGCGGGGCCTCGCTCTATGTTTTTCCAATGTCTTTAAATTCCGTCCCCTGGACATGACCAAATTGTTCAGAAAATACTATGGCCTTTTTTTGCGAGACAGTTTTCTTGTTTGATCTTTGTTTTCTTTTTTTTGTTTTGTTTTTTGTCCTCCGGGTTTTTGCTGGCTGTATACAATGTTGGTATCGTCCGTGTGGGTCTTGCGTGTCACACCCCTGGGTCTCGCTGGAAGCACCAGGGCGTCCCTGGATCACACTGGGAGCACCAGGGCGTCCCTAGGTCACACTTGGAAGCCCCAGGATGTCCCTAGGTCACACTTGGAAGCACCAGGATGTCCCTGGGTCTCGCTGGAAGCACGAAGGTCTCCCTGGGTTGCGCTAGAAGCACCAGGATGTCCCTGGGTCACACTTGGAAGCACCAGGATGTCTCTGGATCACACTGGACCCTGACTCCTGTCCTCACCTTCCCAACTCTCACTCTTTATACCAGTTTACTGTCACCAACCAGCAACACTTTCACTTCACCATCTCACTCTCTCTTCAGTCCATAAACCACCTCTCACCATCCATCCATCCATCCTGAACCATCTGCGGCTACCAGTGCCGCCAGAGCCACTCTTTACACCCAGCTTCAAGAGTGAGAGACAATCTAGGGACTTATTCCGCGAGGTTTTATAAGCGCATCTGCTTACTGTCAAAGGCTCGAAAAGTATGTTTAAAAAGAAATCGTGGAAGCGAGTGTGTAAATTCCTGTATTTTCGCACACGATGTAAATCTAAGACAGAAAAAGATACTCGTTCTCAATGTGACTTGCAGCAGAAAAGACTTTAACGAATTCCCCCTGAAAAAATGCTTTTTAGGAGCGAAAATGGTGTCCTGGATGTGTTTTCCCTCGTTTTCTTTTTTACTGGTGGGTAAGGGAGGAGGGGAGACTGAGGTAGACGCTGGAGGGGTGAAGTGCGAGGCGTTGGGTCATATGCAGTAAATAATGGATGAACTGAGGTGCGCAGGCATGTATGTACACACACACACACACACACATATGCACGTGAACATATTTGCAGATGATGCCAAGGTCATGAGGGAATTCTAGAGCGGGGAGGAATGCATCTACTTACAAGGGAACTTAAGCAAAATCCAGAGAAGAATTACCCGCTTGTGTGCCTCCGCCGCTAGGTATACCACGCATTACTCGGTAAGCCGCTGCGTCACATGATTATGGCCGTTGGAAACTCAAGGGTGGGCCGTTTTGATAACTATTTCTTTCCCCGCAACTCGACGCCTTGGAATTCTCAGCCTTCTCGTGTCTTTCCCAATAACTATGACCCGGCACATTTCTAGAGGCAGGTCTTTCACTTTCTCAAAAATTCGTAGATACTTTTCCCTCGTCTTTGCTTTTTCCGTTTCATAATTCTCTCTCGTATATCAATTAAGACCCGGCCTTGATGTGGCCCTTTGTCCGTGACTGGAGCTCTCAACATGAAAGAAAGAAATTATTTAGGTAGGGAAGCATTCAGCCAGGTGTTCACATCCTACACAAGAGCCAAAACTAGAAGAGGGTATCAAGGATGGTACCAGAAATATGGGGTCTTATATTTGCCCACTGTGGAAGAGAGAAGAGTCAGGGGTGACTTGATTACACCCTTTTTATTTTTTTAAGCCAGACTGATGACGTAGACAGTTACGTTATTTGATAAACGTAGGGATAGGATAACTAGAGGACATAACATGAAATAAGGCAAGAAGCTTATTAAAAGATGAAGCGAGGAAGTATTTATACAGCACAAGAGTAGACGGAATCAATTGGAAAAGGACTTGGTAATTACACACACACACACACACCGTTATTAATCTGTACTTTCAGATTTCGACTGAAAATGACCTATATTCACCCCGTGCTGAATTGCATCGACACGAATTTGAGGATTATCACTGACGGATTGTCTGTCCCAGACGTAGTGACGACTTGTTGTTGCTTTTGAAGACTTACAGACGACTTACGGAAGTACCGTAGATGATTTTTGCATTTGAGGTGCAAGACATCCGGTGTATCATTATCTAATTACTGAACAACACGTTCAAGTAAGGAGTCTGATTCGCGGGTAATTTCATATCCCTCTCAGGTCCCACTGCGCTCGTTCGAAATATGTTATTTAATGTGTTATCATTAAATCGTAAGGATAATTTTTCACTCTCTACGGTGCTTACTTTTTTCTTTTTTTTTAATTTCACTCGGTTGCTAGTGAGTGTCTGTCTGACGATACATTCTGGGGTATATATGGCAACTTAAGACCGTGGGCCGGGCTGACGTCGTTGTCCACCAGCGCCTCCTGCGGCGGGGCAGCGAATTAACTGCACTCCCTCGCCCTCCAAGGCTTCAGTGTCATTGGTGATGAGTCTTAACGACGTCATCGCCACTCCTAGGGAGTCAGCCAGTTACTCCAGCGGCGTGACCGTTTCTCGTCCAGGCTTACAGTCAGCCAGTCTCCATCCTGGTAGACTGTGGGCGGTTGTCGACCACTGAGGTTCTGAGCGATGAACCAGATCTACCCGTCCGGGTATTGGGAGGTTTAGCACGCTAGGCCTGCCCACTAAATCGCCACATCTGTGGATGTCAGGTTTCACTCCACTGGCCCAGATTTGAGTTCTTATATTTCCAGCTTCTCCCGCAAACATGCAAGTCTTTCCTTGTCACACGTAACTCACACGACTAGTTCTCCGTAACGCCATACTTCCCTGCGGTTAGCGCTACGCGCTAGCCCTGCCTTTTGGCAGTCTCAAGCGTAAGTACACGGAAGTATTTAGGTACAGGCTTATCGAACACATGGTTTTAAGGAAAACGCGATAATCAAAGAGGAGAATGTCGTTAGTTAGGTGGGATGGCCCTAACAGGCGAACCATCCTCCAAATTGCCCCGTCTCTAACGACCTCGCTTCAGACAACGCTGACGATGAGCTAATGACGTGGGTGTTTCATATAGTTTACGAATGGACAAACAGTATATTTGATAATAGTGTTTGTAAGTTTGAGTGATTATTAGAGTTGGTTTGGATATACAATATAATATTGTTGGATTTAATGACCTACTAATTGGTCATTCAGCCAGAACTCGTGTATGAATGCGTTGAATACATATGACAGCCAAAATATATATATATATATATATATATATATATATATATATATATATATATATATATATGCATATACATATTTGGATGTTTATGAAGCCCTAAAACCCACTTCAGACGAGCCATTAGTAAATTACATAATCTGGCCCCCAAATTCAATGGATCCTCTCTATAATGTGTCGTAAAGGCGCCAGGTTATGCATGATACTCGTATCCTTTATAGCAATTGGAGAGCAGTTTCCTGATGGCCGAATCCGTCCGCTCGACTTTATCAATTTTCTCTGTGATGTGTACAACTGAGGTCCGTTCTTTTAAGGTATTTTTGGTGCGTTCTTTTATTTATTTATTTTTTTTTTTTCGCGCAGGAAAGCGTAGCGGAGCCATTAGCGAATTCATAAATATAAGGATTTTCGCCGGTCTCTGTGCCAGGCCATTAATGAATGCGAAAATGCCAATATTTTGGAAACGGCAATATCCCGTTTCATGTTTAGGATTGAAATATGACTCGTATTTTAAAGAATTAAAAAAAAAAAGAAACTGCCGTTGCATTTAAAGGTCAGTTATATTAAATCCGCCGTTGTAAGAATTGACATGTTTTAAACGTGGATGAAACACGGAAATATATGTATATATATATCAGAGAAAAATATCTGTAGCTGTGAAAAATTTGGATACTTTTCTCCGTTCGTCGTGATGGTCTGGATTACTGTGTTTATCATCACCGAACACTTCCCGCAAATCAACAGAGAACAGTTTCATAATCCGAAACCAAAGTTGGCGTTTAGATTTACCGTGGTGATTTATTTACTAGCGCACCCCTCGAACGTGACGACGGTACGATTGTTGAACGTGACGGTACGACCCTTGACCACGACGGTACGAGCCTTGAGGACGACGGTGCGATCCTTGACCACGACGGTACGATACTTGAGCACTTACCCTTGAATACGCTGGCCTGGCCTTTTTGCAACCGTGAAAGGGTACAGAGAAAACGACTTTAGGGGCACACTTTTCTTTTTTCTTTAAAGACCGTATAAGTAATCATATTCATGTTCGTAATTAAACGCACTAAATGTAATCTATCGGACTCGAGTAAACTATTTTCTTAATCTAATTTGAATTTCAATGAGCATGGCATTTAATATATATATATATATATATATATATATATATATATATATATATATATATATATATTATATTGACCTAAATGTAATAAGCCACAAATCGCTAATGTCGAAGATGACACTGCATATTAAAAGGATGAATTACTAATCACGTTTAATTTTATAGTCGGAATGTCAGACATTGTTCCTTGACATGATTTCTAATGACCTACATTAAGTATCCATCGGGCAGAATTACTTCTAACTTCTCAATAGCCGCATGAATGACATTGCCCTTTTAAATTACTCTTGCTTGGAGGCAAAGTGATAATGGGTGCTTGCGAATGCTACATTCACCGGGTAAATATATCTTGGGATTTGTGGTAGCAGTAATGCAAGTTACGTTAGGACACACACACACACACACACACCTCCCATCTTGCTGTGGTTCTTGCATTAAGTAAGAGGAAATAAGAACGCGGGACGTAAAATATCGTTTTAATTAAGAAACTCTCCAGGCTGTGCCCCACCTGACACAGCGCTGTGTCACACAAAGCCGCCCACTCTGCCTCGCCGCCACCCCACTCGATAAACATCTCGCCACCCGCTCTGCCACCCAGTGCCGACTTCACACAACCCAAGCCGCCCATTCAGTTGTTCAGTTCTATCACCCGGCCATCCGCTTGCCGCCCATTCTACCACCCAGCCACCCAATCCGCCATTCACCCATGCAGTCTGCCACCCAGCCACCCACTCTACCATCACCACTACACGGTGTGTTTTGACTTTATTTTTTTGTCGTTGAATTTAATATACATATATTTTTTTCATAGAAGCCTTAATTACTTTTTCAACTCGGCGACGCTAAATTCCTTGATATTTTTCTATCGCGTAAAACGTTTCAGCAAGGAAAACGTTCAGTTTGACTGCGAGCACTAATACGATACGTCACTCGGCTCGGAACGTTTGGTAGGGCAGGTGACGCTGTTGAATTTGCGGAAACCGTGACGTTCTGGCTTCAGGGGCGGGGGGGAAGGGAAGGGTCCGCACATCCAGCCTACGGCGGGGGGTGTGTTAGTGGGTTTCATGCGGGGAAGGCACTAAGGCTCGCTGATGCCACGTTTCTGGGAGTTTGGTGGGGGGGGGGAGGGGAGTGGTTTGGTTCCTCGTCGGGTCCGTTATAATAGAGGAGGGTGGTGGTCTCGCCCCATCGCCGGCAGGTCCGGAGAGGTCTCCCCGTGGACTGACATTCCTCATCTCTCCAAAGTAATCTGTCAGCAACGAGGTTAGCCAAACCGGACGAGTTAATTCATTCGTAAATTTTCTATGCCACGGGAGCCATAAATTTCACAGCATTGTGATTTTGTTTCAACTTTTTTCTTTTTATCTCCTCCAAGGCCTTCAGAGGTAGAAAGGCCTTTACAAAAAGGTGTAGTAATAGAAAAAAAAAATTTATTGCCCTGCGGCATTAGGGTTACACTGGAGTGTTCTCGGAGCTCCGTACGTGCCGTTGTCACCCAGAAGGCAAATTGGTGTCAATATTCCTCCCGTTTTGCTGAAGAACGTCCTCATCACCCTGAGACAGGGAACGTAAGGGAATGGGGAGAGAAGCTCACGCCAAGTACCGACGTATTGCGCATCTGAGAGAGAGAGAGAGAGAGAGAGAGAGAGAGAGAAAGATTGGCAAAAGCCCCGGGCGTCACCTGTTGCTGCTGGCGAGGACTCGAGAACGAATATATCCTTTTTGCTTTCGACATCGTTAGGTTGGGTTCCCGCACAGAAGCTTTCTGTGTCCATCTGGAGCGTCGAGGGAGTTACGAATATCGTCTGCGCTGTCGTTACGGCTGGAAAGGGTGCGCGACACGTCGCTCTCAAAGATTCGCCATCTATATGAGTAGCGTGTTTTATTTATCGTCAGGAAAACGTGTTTTTGATCAAGAGCTATTGCGGACTTGCGTCTGACGTCCCCTTAAACTTCTCGCTGGGAGACATGGCTGAGTCCTTTGACCAGTACTCGCGTAGCGCTCACCGCAGGAAACTTCAGTCAAGAATAGAGTTGCGCGAGCTATGTGTTCTCCAGTAGTATCATTTACATGGAGAGTATATGTGTGGGCTGATTGCCAGCAACCCATGTGTATGCGAGGCAGAAAAAGAAATGAAAATGCAACCTGGAGTTAAGGAAGGGGACTTGACAGCCACACTAATTGTCCTGGGCCGCTGCGCCTCCTTCGTTAACCTTAGAGAATGCTTGGCTGCGAGTACTTACGATGTGACTTTGCCAAAAGGTAAGGCTACTTAACCGCTTGAGGGGGACGCCGAAAGAGAACAAGTCTTCCCGAGGTAGCGAAAAAAGGAACCTTAGACCATTAGCCGTAACGCATTGCCTAGGCTGAGGCCTCCGTACCTCGATCTGCCTACGTGTTCGTACTACTTCCAGGCGCGAAATGATGTCGTCTCTCGCTGAACGAGTTGAGGACGTGAGGGCGGCAGGTGACGTCTGGGCGGGAACATCAGCGAGGCTTTGAAATTCCGCCATCTGTCGTGGATGGGGGGAAAAAAAAATACGCAGTCCTTTGTATCCGGCATATTCCAAGCACTCCACCTGATGATGATGGGGACAACAGCGAGGTGTCAGCTCCGGGAATGTGAACGAACAAAAGGTTTTATATCCAGGATATTCATATATGTTACATACGAATGTTTGAATAAACTATACTTAAGTATTTATGTACATTATACTTAGATATTATTATGCTTAAATATTTATATATATATTATGCTTTCATAATTACATACGTGTGTTTATATAATGCTTAAATATTTATATGTATTATACTTAGATACTGACATCATACTCGAATACTTTTATTACTAAAGTATGGAAAAACCAATGATTTAAGAGTTAAAGATCGAGAATTACAGAGTGGGTGTCCTGATGCATCCGTCGCCAAAGAAAAGTCCTTGGCGAGCAACAGACGGTGCCAATGTTTCCTTCTTGACCACCGACTCCCGACTGATGTTCCGGGGTGGGCGGAGCCTGGCAGCGTCGTGACGTCATGAGTGTGTGCGAGAGAGGAGCTTCGTACGTCCGGCAGCTACGCGTCGTCATGTTGCCACTTGGAACAATATATTTTTTCCTCACCGCCTCACTTGTAGTATGAAGGGTTTACATGTTTACAGGCTTGTGCACCAGCCAGCAGGATTAATTAACAATCCCACTGCAGCTCTGACTGTGGTTGGGGTAGGGGTATTGTTACACAAGACATATGTTCTCCATTACAGCTGGTTTCACCTTCCAGTGAAACGCTGAAGATGTTTTACTTTATTTCAAAGAATAAGTTTAAAGATAATGGATCTTGCTTAGATAACACTCGCCATATTCATGATCTACGGTGGACCTTAAATGGAATAGCGTAATGCCAGAGTGGTATGAAACAGACGAAAGAGATACGAGTTAGAGAAATGTAGTGAAGACGACTGCTCGCCCTTGAGTTTTAATCTGTGTTACACAATCATTTGCTTAATTAGAGACAATTTTCGTCTAGCATATGTTCAGTGAGTCATACCAGAGACTGCTTCAGCGTTCTTACTGAGCTCGCCTGCAGAACATGGAGCAGCGAGGGCCAACAAATATTTACAAGAACCTAACCTAACGGTGAATAACGGATTTATGTCCTCCTTAACTAGCTAAATAGATGGCATTAGTGATTGCCCAGTGCAGCTGTGGGGTAATTACCTCCTGTGATTTGATTTAAGAATAATCGCCTGTTTAAACGGGTAGGGTTTTATGGCGGAAAGGAAATGAAAGTCATTCCTGGGAGAGGGAAAGTGCTAGTTAGGCCCGCTCGTTCGTAGCGTAGGGTTCAAAAAAAAAAAGGTGTTTTATCGTTGAGGGAGAACATGTAAGGGAGAACATGTGTGATGGTTTTCCTCAGAACTGTAGCCCACCTGTAACCCTCATACGTCGATGCACTGTCTCCTCACTGTACCCCCTCGTACCCCTTTTGAAGTGTACCCCTTTTCACGCTTACCAAGCCTGCCGAGACGCCATGGAGATTTAGACTGTAGAGACCCCGAAATAAAAAATATTTCATTGGTTTCTGGTTTCAGGAACCTGTGTGATGTATTGCCTCCCATGGTAAAAACCAAAAGTCAGAATTTGATAACTGTTACGAATATTTTTGATGTTTTGGAAATTATTTTTGGGTAGAGCTACAAAAACCTCGCTTTATACTTAGCAATACAAAGGCTTAGTCTGGCATGTTGCGTCTCAGACAACGGCAGACACCCTCTTCACTCCAGTACGTGAGGTCTGGAAAGACGAAATCGGCCAATGAAGCCCTGGACAATCGACCTTACCCGGTGTATCGTTCCAGGGTGATGATCCCGCTCGGTCCAAGACAATGCGACTCTTGATGGTTTGGGGGGGGGGAGGGGCACCCCTTCGTTTTGAATCGGGTAAGATTGAACAGCTCCCCAGACTTCATCACTACTGGCATATCTGCCCCGGTTTCCTGTACCGTAAATATTTAGTGATAAGCTTTTTTTTTTTTCCTGCGTATTGTGCGTATTAATGGAAGTGTGTCTTGTCTCTGCTTTTGTATACAGATTTTGAAGGTATGTCTCTCCATACGTATTTCTTTCTTAACCTCCTTTCCACTCTAATATATGGCTTTCTGGTCTCTACCATCACCATACGAACGTGTGTGTGTGTGTGTAAAGATTCACCGGGACAAAGCTAGGCACGGGTGTGCCATTTCTGGCACAGATCGGGGTGTGTGCGTGTGTGCTCGGGGTGCCTTTATTGGCACAGGGCTGCCCACGTGTAACTGTTGTATAGTGGATTAGTATGTGGATGTGTCTGTGTTGTTGGTTAAAATATGTAGACATTTAATCTCGTCTGACCTTATTTGTTTAAATTTTTTCATTGTCTAGTGTCTATGGTATGGATTCTAGCTAAATCGCCAAGTGGTATGGATTTTATGTAAATGGCCAAGTGTCATGGATATTAGCTAAATGGCCAAACGGTATGGATTCTAGCTAAATGGCCAAATTGTTTATGGATTTTAACTAAATTGCCAAACTGTATGGATTCTAGCTAAATGGCTAAGTGGTATGGATTCTACCTAAATGGCCAAGTGGTATGGATTCTACCTAAATGGCCAAGTGGTATGGATTTTACCTAAATGGCCAAGTGATATGGATTCTACCTTAAAGGCCAAGTGTTATGTATGGATTCTGTGTAAATGGCCAAGTGATATGGATTCTAGCTGAATGGCCAAATGGTAGGGATTCCAGCTAAATGGCCATTAAGAAAAGTCCCACGACGTAACATCTGCTTAGCATACTTTTTTTCGTTTTTTTTTTCTCTTTAGAGTCAAAGCGTATAAAAGTTTGTAAGTCATGGACCGGATATTAGTCAAGGCTTTTAAAAGAGCCAACTTTACCAACTTGATTCTGTTTCACTTAAGGAGGGAAGGATGGCCATTTTATAATTGGCTCAACATACAATACTGTCTATAATTTAGATGCTAATTGACTCCTCCATATGGAGGCCGGAGTGAACATGGAAAACAACTAGAAAACGAGGTGACGGTGTAGGTTGTAAATACTGTTCGAGACATTTGTTAGAAAACGAGGTGATGGTGGAAGCTGTATTTATGTATGTATGTATGTATACAAGTTTGATTCACCTTCTGATGTTGACTTATGCATCATACTGAGCGTAATATTTTTTCAGATGATCTTCAAATGTCTGGCCCACAAGAAAGCTGTCTGATACACATCGAGAAAGCCTGTGGACCAGAATGCTATGTGATGATCCGTCTTGGTACAGCTCTATGGATAGACCACAATGCTATACGATAGTCCGTGTTGGTACAGGTCTATGGGAAGACAAGATCGCTATACGGTGGTCTGTCTTGGTACACCCTTATGGGTGGGCCAGAAGGCTATACGATGGTCCGTGTAGGTACAGCTCTATGGATAGACCACAATGCTATACGATGGTCCGTGTTGGTACAGGTCTATGGGAAGACAAGATCGCTATACGGTGGTCTGTCTTGGTACAGCCCTATGGGTGGGCCAGAATGCTATACGATGGTCTGTGTTGGTACAAGTCTATGGGAAGACCAGATCGCTACACGCTGGTCTTTCTTGGTACATCCCTGTGGGGTGGACCACAATGCTATACGATGGTCCGTGCTGGCATGATCCTTCAGTTGACATTTAAAAACAATGAGATTATCATTTAATTCGTTGAAATTAACGAGGATCTGAACTCGTCAGTGAAGCAGGTCATAACGCACTTCCTGCTCCTACGTAAAACTGATCATATGTTTTAATATCCCTAATGGATATCCGGCTCGCGTAAATGGCACTTAGAGAACCGTCCCTTGTACTGTTGTGCATTTGGGATGACCATTTTTGTGTGTGTGTGTGTGTGTGTGTGTGTAACTATGTGTGTATATGTAACTGTGTGTGTTTGTGTGTGTGTGTGTGTATGTAACTGTGTGTGTGTGTGTGTGTGTGTGTGTATCCTATCATGAGCCCGGGGACAAACCACGGACAGGAGGGGAACTAAAGATCGACTGTCATCAGCAGAAAATAACTGGCAGTGCTTTTACCGCTCCCGAATGTAAATGCCTTATTAACGAGGGGGACACAGACGGAGGGACGCGCGTTTTTTTTTTTCTCTTTCTCTCTCTTTTAAACGGCCCATTTAGGAAATGAGGCTCATGCCAGTAGGCACAAACGGAATTTTGAATCCGTGTTTCAAGACAAACTATAGTTTAAGAGCTGGAGCGTTCAGAATCCGACCTGAAACAAAAAAAAAAAAGAAATTAAAAAAGACTCTGAAATTGTTTTCGTGGCTTTAGCTCGGCTTAGTTTATCATATGAGAGCGTGTGTGTTGTCTTCTGGCCTCTGTGTGTCAACGTTTGGAAAAGGGGTCATCACAAGTCAACTGTCGTTCGCCCAGTGTTCCAGGAACCGTAAAGTCTTACTCGTGGGTCGTACCTCAGTGCTCAAGGGTCGTGGAGTCGTACTCTTTCAAGGAGTCGTGCAATTATATTGCTCAGGGATCTTAAGCGTTTCAGCGACACTGCCAAAACAACATCTCGCCCTAACTGACCAGCGTAGTGCCGTAGTGTTGCATTTGGTTGACTGTGAAAAGGAGAAGCGCCAGGATACCGGAAACGCTTAGTATTGCAGTGTGTTCTTTGAGAGCAAAGGGCAAACAGCTTTGAAAATGATGTGTTCTCAGCGGCAACACAACATACCAGTGTTGTCGTGAGAGATGTCCCCCAGTGGCAACGCGACAGTGTTGTCATGAGAGGTGTCCCCCAGTGGCAACGCAACAGTGTTGTCATGAGAGGTGTCCCCCAGTGGCAACGCAACAGTGTTGTCATGAGAGGTGTCCCCCAGTGGCGACACAAAACTTGGGTGTTCTCATGTAACACCAAATAAAACCCCCAGGTGTTACCGGGCTCCACCTGCCTGATGCTGTGACCGCCTTTGGGTGAGGTGGTATCATGTCAACGGACAGCAAAAAAAAGAAAAAAAAGTACGTACAGTCTCGTGAAGGAACTTTTTTCCTCTCGCTCCAAAGGAGTCCATCACTTCCCTGCAACTGATTGGGGCGCAGTCCTTGGAGCTGCAGCAGCCCCGTAAAATGGGGTCTCGAGGTTTTATATATATATATATAATGATGACGATAATAATGACAGTGATTCAGGAGCTCTTACAAATGCGCCAGACGCCACACCACGAGTGTAGGACGCGTCCGCCAAAATCTCAAAAGACCCCGCTCGCTGAATTAGACCAATAAAGGCGGTCGATTTACATCAGTCATCATGTGGTCGGACCACAAAACCCCCGTACACAGGCACGAGCGGAACGAGACGTCCGATTTCCACTATCTCTCTCCTGCCGTGAGATCAGATCCTCTTTCTATACCCGGAATCGCTGTCTCTGTCTCTCTCTCTCTCTCTGAATTCTTTGCCGCATTGCACAGCGATGCTTTTGATTAATCTCTGTTTTCCCGTTTTCTTTTATTCGTGATGGAAGTGTTTGGGCTTGGGGTGTTGGGGGTGTTGGGGGAGGGGTCAGATAAATTGATTCTGGCATTAGGTTTCTTCCCCTCGTGGCTCCAGAGAGTTGAGAGAGAGAGATTGACGAGGCGTTGACAGTCCCTCTATCGGTAGTCGCTCGTCATCCATAGGAAATTTGAGGGATTGAAGAAAAATGGGTTGATGTTAATTTATTTTTTTCTTTGGCAGACTACTTCTACTCTGATACTTCCATCGTCCTGTGATAGTTCAAACATTTTCTTGTTTTTTTCTTCTTTTGTCGTTCGCAACGAAATATTGGAGGTGGGTGACTCGTGACTATCCCTTTTTTTTTCTTTTTTTTTGTCTGGGAGAAAGTAGGTAGAAAGTCAACAACACGGGAAGCATCAGCATATACAAGCTTATTATATATATATAGATCTCTGAGCTCGGCCCGACCCGACCCGACCCGACCCGACCCGACCCGACCAGAGTGTTTCAAAAAAACTATCCATCTGTCGTCTCACGATAACTAATCCCCTCCCCCCCCCCAGTCCCAGCTTCATGACGTGGGCCAGCTACACACAGTCTCTCGTGTCACACACACACATACACACACACACACACACACACACACATTTTGGGGAGACCTGTTAGTGGGTGCTTGCATATGGGGAGGTTAGGGGGAGTGGGATGGGGATCTCAAAGACACGGGGGCGTTCTTCTATGGCGCGGCATAGTCAGAGGAGAGGGAGGGAGGATGGGTGGGTTGGTGGGTGGGTGGTAGGGGTGGCTCTTCCTTTATTATGCAGTGTCGTGCTCTCTGCTACGGCCCGGCAGACCGTCTGGTGAGGGAGGGAGGGAGGGAGGAGGAGTAGTAGGAGTAGGGAGGGAGGAGGAGTTGGGTTCATTGGACGCCCACAGACAGAAAGAAGTTCGGGTGGGTTAAGGTGTAGCTATATAGCGCGGCTTGTTCAACAGGCGACGGTGCGCGGTCCACGACAACTCGAACTTCTGCCCCCCCCCCCTCCGCCCCATGAGCACAGTGAGGCGATCCTGGGGTATCAGTGCCCGACATCTGACCTTCACCCTTTAAGGGGTCAGTTCATGAGTCAGTCAGGTCGTCGTGCTCATCTGAAAAGGTCGTGCGGTCTTGCTAAAGGGGGTCGTGTAGTCGTACTCATGAGTCGTACCTAAGTGGTGTTAGATTTTAGGAGGAAGAATGAGTATCTATTGTTTTAAGGTGGGTTTGTAAGATCAAATACTACAAACTGAGTACTACTCTCGTATTAAAGGCATGGTACCTCCTTTGGTCCATATGTGTAAAGGTTTCCTCTGTCCAGACAAGCCCGTCTTATTGGACCAGTAGAGGCCCTGTAGCCTAGAATGGCATCAGAGGCCATTGTCCTTCCATGCATATTTCTTTGGGTTTACTTGTGCTATATTTCCACTGCCTGTGCCTCACCCTATCTACCTCCTCTTTCTTCTGGTATCTCGTTTTTTTCATCATCTTCCATTATCAGGGTTTCTGCCTGGTCCAGTTGCTTTCCATGGACCGCTGGAAATCTTGGTATGACTTGGTCCGGCTGGTTCAGAGGTCCACCTTCCTCGGTTCATCCATGTTTCACCTCTGCTTATTATTCTTTTCCCCACCCTATTTCATGTCTCCGGTCCACTCTATATCGCGCTGTTCGACCGTTTCAGTCCTTCGTTATCATCAGTTATTAATCCGGTCATCTGTTTCAGCGGTCCGCTCATCACCGCCACGGCCCGCTTGACCCGTCGTGTCGTTCCGCCGTTCCCATGGTCCAGTCTCTCTCTCATGTCGTAGCACCTGATTGGTTGACTCGTATAGGTCCTGGCAGTTCGGTTCATTAACCCACATGCACACTGTGGGAAAGGAGAGAGAGAGAGAGAGAGAGAGAGGGAGGGACAGAAAGAAAAGTGTTGTTTTGGTGGCTTGTCTGCCGACTCTTTTTGACACCGAGTGGCAACAATTTCCACCAGCTTTGTTAACTGACAGACTTACCTTAGGAATTCTTCGTTTCCCATCTCGTAATCTACGTTAAGTTTCCGGCCTCTGTCATTAACAATAACGCACCTGCGATCCGTACACAAGGTTGGACGTTAAGAGAAATTCAATTCACAAGCGCGTGGGAAGCTGTTTTATAATAAAATACAAGTGGGTGATTTTGGAGCTCACATCGTGTGTGATGTTTTGTGGCGTCTGGCGAGATATGGCAACGGGAGAGCGGTGCTCCCGCTGAAAACGGTGTCGAGTGGCAAAGTTTGATTCCCCCCTTTTTTTTTTCTTTTTTTGCGCCGTGTTTCACAGTGTATTAATGTCCTGTCGATTCCGAATTCCAGTTTTCACTCTTATAATCGCCGTTCCGCGTGTTCGCATATCATATCCGTCGGAAAAGTTAGAATGAGGGAGGGATGGAAGTAGTTACGACGATGGATGATGTGAATCAAACGGATGATGAAGGTTGTTGAAAATGCGGTGGTGTGTGTGTTTGTGTGTGTGTGTGTGTGTGTGTGTCTTTGACAACTAGATTTCCCTCTGAATACGTCTCCCAAGTGTTTGTAAAAAGGTTAACGAGACATGCCATGTTTACATTACGCCGGCTATTCAAAACAGGAAGATTGGGGGGGGGGCGGGCCACGTGGCAACGGCGCAGGATCCCTTGGACTCCCCCGTCGGCGGTGTGGGGAGTCCAGGGGCGGCCCCGTCCCCATCCCCCTCTACACCCGGCGACTCATCCCCAGCCAGTGTATGAGTGGAGCTCGACGAGGGTGGACCGCCTGTCGCTCTCTCTCGCGGACCTGTGACCACCTCCTGCTCCATCTCCATCTTCGTTCTGTGGGTGTCGTGCGTTACCATGGCACGCGTGTAGTTAGGATACCATATCCTCCTCCCTCGTGCCTGCTGTGTGTGTCTCTCCCCCCCTTCCCCCGCCCCACGTAGTTCGGCTGTGCCGCAGAGGCACAGAAAGGAAATTCCCGAAGCCGGAGGTGAAGAAGAGTGGTTGGCGGTGTGTGTGTGTTTGCGGTGACCGACGATAAGCCCGACGCGTTACGCTCGGTAGAAACCTCCAGGTGAAGAACACACCACCTCTCCTGTATTAAGGGCGCGTGTGTGCGTGTGCGTGTGTTTCCGCAGGAAAAAAAATATACATATATATATAGAGAGAGGGAGAGAGTGAGTGTTCGAGCCACAGGGATCTGGAAAAGGCCTGGCGTGCTGGGAGGACGTGGCATCGGCCCAGAGAGCGCTGTGGAAGACGTTAGCTTGCATCAGCGAGCGTCAGAGCAGCGGCGGACAGTCGCCAGGTGCGGCATTTCCTTTAAACACCTGTTGGCCTCTCCCTACGACGGCTGGAAGTCTTCCCCTCTTCGCATTTACAAACACACAGAAAAAAAAAAAGGTGATTATTCCGCTCTCTCCTGTGTCTCATCTGGGTTACTCCAACAGGTTTTTCATGTAGTGTGTGAGGGAGATGGTTTAGTTTGGGTTAAGGGGAAACTGGAAACGCTGCCCTTCGCTCTGTGTGTCCAGGTATAAGGTGTGGCGAGCCATGTTGCCATCACACGTGGCGATTAAATTGACAGCCTTTGCCTCGTTCTACCCCTTTCGAAAGGGAGCTGGGAGGTTTGTGGTTGTGGTAGTCGATGTTGTGCTAGTCGATGTTGTGGATGGCTGTTTGAGTGGGCGATGTGCGAAACTGTTCGTAATGCTTCAGAAAATTGAGGGCACTCTTATTCCTGGTTGCCAACTGGTGTACCTGTGTGACAGATGGAAGTCAGTGGATGGACATTCGAACAAGTGGGTTCCATTATGTGAGTTATTTTTTTCTTGAGAATAATTGCGAATGCTTGTGGTTATAGATTCAGGGATATTCTTTTTCATACAATTCCCAAGTCTTAGTATGATAACTACCCATTGTCCTCCTCAACCCCCATCCAACTCATGAGTTGATTTCATCATACCTCAGTCATTCACAGAGCAACATAAAGAGGACGATGAAAATAAGACTTGAGAAATAGCAGAGTGGGACAGTAGGAAGAAATTGTTTACAGGTGTTTTATGCTCTTTCATATAACAATGCCCTTGACTGGGATGTTCATTCTAGTTCACCTCAGGCTAAATCGTTGCATAACCGTCGGATGAAAATGTTGCAGAGTATATTGCTTGTATTCCCCCCATGGATATTTTTCTGTCCCCAGGTTGGTACACTTACCTTTAGGTTAACGAAAGACTTCACAACAATGGAGACTTGGGAGCACATATTTCACTCGCATTCAGTTGCCCCGGCAATTCAGACGACACCATTTGTCCAGTACATGACAGAGGGAAGGGAGGGAGGGAGGGAGCGAGCGAGCGTTGAGCGGCTGCTCGCAATTACCATGTTGTGGAAGCCGGCCGGAGACGTGTACGTGAGCGGTACTCCCCTTCGGTCGGCTTCAGGAGTGGATGGAGAGTCCCGTCGACCTGTCATATGTTTCGTGACCCTAAGACGTGCAGAGCAATTAGCCTCCATGGCACCATCACCTGCCTTAACCCTGTCCCCATGTTTTTTTTCCGGTCCCACTTACGGTAGCAGGGCTCTCGGTAACAGCCAGTTCTACCGAAATTGTCTCATGGTTCTGGTCGTTTAAGCTGGTACATCTTGTCTTCTCTCATACGCGAGGAGGTTTAAATCCCCATGCGGGTTTTAGCCGCGACACGTGTTCATTTTCAGTGTGTGTGTGTCTGGCTGTGCCAGACCCGTATCGGATAACGTGTGATGTATTTTGAGTGTCACTGTTTGTTATCAACGTCTGTGTCTAGATGTGTAAAGTCGGGTTTTTGGATGTTATTTATTTTTTCCCTGTCGCTGCATTACATAACCTTGCGTGTCACGGTAGTTCCTGGGGGGGGTCTTGCCTTACCCTAACTTACATTTACCCTTGCGTTGGCTTCGGAGGTCTCCTTCTACCACCCCTACAGCTGGGTCTGGGACCTCACCTTTCCTTGCCTTACGATGGTTTCGGAGGTCTTCTACCCAACACGCCTCCGTCTGGCACCTCGCCTTTCCAAGCTCTTGTGTTGTTCCTTCTCTCATTCAGACTGTTGAGTGGCCGGCGGCGGCTCGTAGGCCTACCTCCCTCTATACCGCGCAACACAAGGGGAACTAAGTATGGTAATGAAGACTGGCGTTGGTGGTCGGGACCCCATCCGTGCTTAGCGCAAATGGACGCCGTTTAGATTAAACTGGGTCTGATTTACATTAAACCGGGTCGGTTTCAGAGTGTGTGTGTGTGTGTGTGATGTTGTGACTTGCCTCTAGTAGACGGGGAAGTGTGTGGACCGCTGGAAGGTCCTACAGGTGAGGGGAGAAATGACTTGTCCGTTTTTTTTTTTTTTTGGTTTTAAGGAATTTGCATGATGTTCTACTCTTCTTGCCCAAGGGCTGGTACCTTCGTGCTCAAAAGGGGAATAGGGGGGGGGGGCCTTATCTCCAAGGGCTCGTACTCTCGTTCTCAGGGGTTCGTACTTACGTGCTCAATGGGGCCTTGATTTAAAAGGTCTCGTACCTTTACGTTCAAGGGATCGCAACTTCGTGCTCAAGGATCCTTTCCTTAGTGTTCAATTGGATCTCACCGTCGTACCGGAGAGATTAAGGTCGGGATGGTTCAACCGTTGCTTTTTTTTTTATGCCTTCCGCAAGAATTCTAGAAACAAACACATGGCATCGATCTCGAGTCCTCACGTGATATTATGGCGCCTGGATCAATAAAACTGTCTTTGCCCGGCCTGTGACGACTGGCGAGACTCTCTTGGGACGGCCTGGGACAGACGTGTCCTCAGCAGGAAGGAAGATATCCTCATTCATACCCCTTCAGGAAGCGCTAGACGGCCGTGTGAGCGAGCGGAGACAAAGGGGGTAGTTGAGTAACCGGGCTCTACTTAGGACCGAGGGAGTTGAAAAATAGAGAAGGGACGGTTTGAGATGGACATTGACAAGGGGGGGGGGGGAGGGGTTTTCTTGGGTTCCGTAGGGGCTGGAAAAGGGGGCCTGGCTGTGGAGGTTGAAATGGGGGATTTGGACGAGTGAAGTTGATGAAAAGGGGCTTTCCTAGGACTCGGGGGGGGGGGGTTGAAAAGGGGCTTCGTTAGGACTCGGGGAATTGAAAAAGGGGTTTCCAAGGACTGTGGATATCGAGAAAAGGAGCTTAACAAGGACTGTAAGTGGTGAAAAGGGACTTCAATTGGGAATTGGTGATTGGAGAAAAGAGCCTTACTGGGATTGATCGTTCAAAAAGAATAAGCTTTTTTAGGACAGCGGATGTGAAAAGGGTTTACTGGGATAACAGACGTTGAAACAGGGATGTTAGTGGGGAAATGTGCATCGAAAAGGATATAACTAGGAAACTAAGCTTTGAAAATTGGGGTTTAGCAGGAACATGTGCGTTGGAAAGGCCGTTACTAGGACGCTGGACGATGAAAAGGTGTCTGTACTAGGACTGTGGGCTTTGAAAAGGGGGATGTACCACCCCCAGCGTGTCATCTCTTGTGCAAATTTTTTTGAGTGTCATAACATTAATTTATTGTTGAATTTCTGTTTTTGTTTTTCCTGTGGGCATACTCACTGTCATGGCTAACGTGTGTGTGTGTGTGTGTGTGTAAAAGGGGTGGGGGAGGAGGGTGTTAAGCTTTTGGCGGCCGAAGCTGTGAAAGTGGTGGCGGTGATATTTTGTCCAGGGCAACAGAGCCGACCACCCAATAGCTTATCATGACGTTTTGGGGCTTTTGGTTTGCTGAAGGGTAGTTGCCTTCGTGTTTGTGTGTGTGTGTGTGTTTGTACACTCCATCTCCGTATGTTGCCAAGGTTTTACATGTACGTGAAATTTTCCTGTATGGACCTTGTTAAATTGCCTTGCTTCCGTTTATACTGGGCTAGTATATAAGAGTAGTACACCCCCCGTCGTTTACATTGTCACATTGTATAATATACTCCGTCGCTAATATTCAGCTTGGTATATTATACCTCCGTCGTCTTCTGGTACTATATATATATATATATATATATATATATATATATATATATATATATATATATATATATATATATGACCCTGAGGCCTTATCTCTCCTCGGTATATATCAGTATAGACTTTTATTTTTTTAACCGAACTTTCTCCCTTTCTTGATTTCACTTTCATCGGAGTCCTCCATTGGCGGTGCTGTAAATTCAGTGGAGTTGTGTCGGCGGCGCCCAACTGACCAGCCGTTACGTCATAACTTTCCCTTCTTCGTGTGAGGCTGAGGCTAAAAAAAAAAAAAAAAAAGACCTCCCTCCCCCCCACACCCACACCCACCGGAGATTTCACCAGGTACTTGACCATCATGAGCTGTCGTTGTCTCCTGGAAAATCGTACTTATTCACCGGCGGCGCCTAGGGTGCGATTTTGCCCGAAGAGGTACGTAGTAGGTGGTGTGTGGTCTGGAATAGCCTATCGCTCACCGCGGGAAGACATTATTAGAGTTTACGCGGAAGGAGTCGGTTTGCTTGCTTTCGCCGACTGCATTCAGCCAAGCCAGCCAGCCCAGGCGTGGGCGCAGGCAGTAAGGAAAATCCAGCCGCGACCTGGGGCGAAGGAGTGGCACTCGACAGCCACTTGCTATAGTGGGCGCTGGCTGACAGACACATCCTCCCCAAAGGGCGTCTATCGTAACGGTGCCTCTCTACTTCCGTTTCGCTTTTACCCTTCCTATGAGGAGGAAGAGCTTTCCGTGCACCATTGTTATTCAGAATAAATGAATTTCATCGCCTTCGACCACACTCAAGGGGCTGCTGGCTGTTGCATTCAGTCGCTCTGTCATACATGTGAGATTACTTTGACGACTGTCTCAGTGTGTGTTTTTTGTACACTCGAGTTGCTTGACCCAGTCTCTCAACCTTGTGTATATCCCATGTCGTAAATCTTGTGTGTGCGTGTTTGTGTGTGTATATTTATACACACACACACACACACACACACATCCCAGCCTGTGTACGTGGTGGTTATTGGTATTGTTTTACTACGTGTGAGTTGTTGTCTTTTGAGTTGATAGATATTGATGGAAATTGACATGCATTTCTGTGATCGATCTGTGTAAGCCATTATCATTGCTCGGTTCGGATGGCGGTGTGGTCGTGGTATGAAAAATAGAATTAGTCAACGGGTCATCGTACGAATTTGGAGATTTACCTTACGTCGTAAATCTAAACGGCTGTCTGCAACACAGTCCTTGCGTCCTAAGTGTAACCGGCTATCTGTAGAACAGCCCTTGCGTCGCTTCGTATATCTACGCATCAGTCGACAGACTCTCCTTGTCTTCGACCTCATAGACTTGATTTTTAGCCTTTTCCGTAAGAATAGAAAATCCTGGAGAGAGGGAGTGATGGAGAGATGGATTTGAGGGAGGGAGGGAGGGATTGGGTGGGTTTTAGAATCATGTTAATGTGTTATTTATCAGCCTTTCCTTTTCTGACTACACCGCTGGGATTCAGGATTGATGGCACCTATGACTTCAATACCATTAAGTGACTACAGCCGAGTCCGCGGCCGGAAAGCTACTTGAGTGAAATCTTAGGTAGGGTCTCTCGATGCCCTTGCGAATTCGTCTTTGCGCTGTACCGTTTTTATAGTGTAAAAAGAAAATGTCTTCGGTGATGCCGAATAAAAGGCTCTCTTCTAATGGCTTCATCCCAACTGAGTTTACCTTCAGTTACCATTTGACTATCTATACAGCCAACCCGTAAGGTATACCTCAGAAGTAAACCATGTACTACGTACAGCAAGGAGGTGGTAGAGAACCAGACCAGTTTAACCTGTAATGAGTTTACCTCTGGAGGTGAAATGCTCTCACTTAGTTTACCTCAAGACAAGACGAGGTCATTTGATAAAAAAACTTGTGCCTTATTGCTCTGTGGTTGATATTATCAGAAATAACTCCAGGGAAATTGTAGAATTTTGTAGTCTACAATAACGGAAATCTCTATTCATAATACCTTAGACCGCTCCAGCTAAGTGTAGTCTGTGTTATATATATATATATATATATATATATATATATATATATATATATATATATAT
>JAYMFT010272220.1:0-10610 GCA_038088735.1 Panulirus argus
TATATATATATATATATATATATATATATATATATATATATATACATGTGTGTGTGTGTGTGTGTGTGTGTGTGTGTAAGTCAGAGAGAGAGAGAGAAAGAGGGTTTACTTATTTACCCACGTCCCTACTAGTACCTATGACGAGATTTTGCCAAAATGGCTGTGCAAGCACGTGGTGCTCACCGTTCTGAAAGTACCTTCTGAAGTTTACAGATATACTCAAAAAATCCACATATATCACTAAGAGCAGCATGTGGTTTTATTCTCATAGAACAAAATGTCTCATAGTTTCACACATACACAAAGAAATTCACAGAACAACAACAGATCACTAGGTCCATTCGAGGCTGTTTGTGTTAGACGAAGATGTTAGAAACTAACAGATTAGTGTGGTAAGAGGTGAAGGACATACAGATGTTTCGTGGTCTTGAAGGGATTTATTCATCAAGTCTCTTCTTAAACGTATGTATGGTTTTGTCCTCAACCAAGCTGACCGGTGAACCCCTCCATATCTGAATAATCCTGGCTAAGAAAAGGCACTTCCCCTCATTCGATGCAAAGCGTTTGCCCACGAGCGGAATCAGACTAATCAAGCCCAGAAGGAACTTGTCAGATCGAGATTATCAAAGGTTTTCATAAATTTGAAATCATCCTTCATATGACTGATGCTAAAGACGATGAAAGTTTTCAGTTGTCTGATGTGCATGACACGTTTTGACGTCAGATGACACATTTTTAGCTTTAAACCAACACGCAGAGTGTTACCCCCCGCTTACATATTATCCTGTTGTACGTCTCATATATCTAACATGAGTCCAATATCCCTACCATCCTCACACTATCCTTCACTCCTCATATTTCGCCCGTATAGTCGACTGTACTGTCCTCATAGCAACCTCATCATAACGGGTTTCGTCTCCCGTCAGCAGGGATGGTCTGTAACGGGCCTTGGGTGTGACGCATCACCCGCTAACGTTTATGTCACATGTTGCTGCGTATGTAACAGTGTCCCGGTGACAGACGGCAGGCGTATTGTCTTTCCAAAGTCCGTCGATCCAATCGGCTCTCAGAGGTCACCATGTATGCATCCTGTTAAGTGCGTATGCATGCATACAGAGCTCGCTGCCGTAGGCTGCCAGCGTTTCCATGGGGAGTTCTTGCTGTTGGTGATACTAATTGCAAGACTTGCACCCAGGCGCCTCCCACAGTGCGTCAGTCCCTAAAGAAAGAAGCCCAGCCTGTTGCTGATAGACGTATGCCTTAGCTCTCTCACTTGTCAGTGTTTTGGTTTCTTTTTCTGTCTTCCAGAATAGTTACCTGGATTGAAGGAAGTAGTACATTTAAAGAGGAAAAATGTCTCAAATTTAATTTTGGTGGGTATTTTCGTTTGACAGAAGGAGTAAAAGTCTTGAATCATTGTTTTCTCAAACAGTGATAAACGATTTGTTTTGTTTCGGTGTTGACTGCCTTGTTTCCATGTTTGCAAACATTCCCTCACTCTTTGCTTGCAACACGTTGCAAATAAAGACTATATCATTCCTCCCTAAATTGGTTTTGTCAAAGGTTGTCACTGGAAACTCCTATCGGCCGTTTCATGGGAAAGGTCTGACCATATGGACCTCCTTATTTCCTGTTGAAATACAGTCAAACTGAGGGTCATTTTGGACTTTACTTTTGAGCTGAAATCTTGCGGTGCGAATGGCTGCATCTCTCGTGGTTTTCAGTAAAGTGTTAAACACGACAAGCATTCTCATATACAGTTATACGCACACGAATTGCCTTGTAATAACGTTCAGAGCTCCATAGACATGGTGTTAGTAAATTACGTATGCAGATTCTAACTTTAATCCCTTTATCGTTTCGACAGTTATCGCTTTCAGTGATTAGTTTTGATGACACAACATGACACCATTCCTCCCAAACACCACTTCACACTTCACATCCTCCACATTCACTTGATCTTTATAATATCTCTCAATTAACTTACCTCTCCTTACCGAGGTTCATTTTCCAGAAAACGCGAGAAAGCTCTGAGTTTCTAGATATGGGTAGATTTAAGGTGATCTGTGTAATCAGTTGGTACTCTTGATTTGCTGACAGTCTAAGCGGGAAAACACCATTTCCCGTCTCGCTGAGGAGACCCACACGATTCTCTGGCGTCACGGAGTTCCAGGCGGCAGTTCTCATACCTGAGGCTTTAGTGTCCCCCTTCAACCGTACCTGCTAGTTCTCCTTGATGATGCTCCTGCTAGTTCTCCTAGGTGAGGCTCCTCCTAGTTCTCCAAGATAAGCCTCCAAATGGTAGCTTTTCTGTACCCCATTTCTCTCTCTGTACTAAGGCTAATAACGTTCGGTCTTCTGTTAGTTATCATAATTGAGGATTTTGTACTTGCGTCTCCTCTCCAGCATCTCACTCACGCACCGTTCCAGTGCCTCTTGTCTCTACCCTGACGGATCTCTAATGATGGGTGCTACTACCTTCCAGGCGACACTTCCACGTAAAGTTCCAGTACCTTCAGTCTCTGGAGGTACTGGAAGCTCTTCCTCGTGGCGTACCCCTCTCTTCCCCGACAGATCTCTCACGTAAATTTCTGGTTCCATTCGGGAATTCTTAACTATACCGCATGAATAATGATGCCCGCCTCTCCTCGCGGATCTCCCACGTGTGGCTTTGCCGGATCCGATCATCCCCCGAAACTTTCCCCGCCTGAGGTCTTCGTGGCTCCTCAGGCAGCCGCTCCATCCCCGGCGACTCATTTAAATCAGCGTATGTTGGTTCATATAGTTTTCCCACCACAAGGGATATTTGTGTCCTAAACGGTCCTTGTCGGTCCTCGTATGTGAACCTCCTGTGAGTCCGTCAAGTCCGGTTCCACACACTAGCCCTCCTCCGTGAGGTTCCAGTGTCCCGAGGAAACCCTGGCAACTCCGCGTGAGACGCTGGTGACCCTGGTCTTCCCTGGCAGGTCTCGCTCCTTCCCATATTCTACCCTGGTACCTCCTCAGTCTGAGGATTTACTCACCACTCCCCTCCTCCGCTTCCCCGCTTCATGTCGTCATTGGCCTCTCTCCGATGTAAGACACAAGTGCTAGTTGCTTCACTACCCTACCGGCTGAACCTTAGCTCCCGCCACGTGGCTCTGCGGTCCTCTGTTCCTCTGCTCCCTACGAAGGAATTCACGACATGCAGAGCCACCACCGACACAAAGAGGACACTCGTTTGTGTTCTGATTAAACACTATAATGTCGGGCTTGCAAGAGGAGGCTTATGTTCGTCTGGAGAGGGGTGGATCCTGGGAGGAGCCGTATTACCAAGAAGGAACGAACGGTAGATTACTTGGATAACTGCCGTACAACAACGCTCTCGTCATACAACAACGCTCTGGTCGGCTTATTAGTGATGTTCTTTAAATTCCAAGAGTGGAATGAACAGAGTAAGCGACGCTAGAGCCGTATGTCTCATGGTTCAATACATTTGTTAGTGTCAAACACTCGCCTAATGCACTTACACACACACACACTCACACACACCTGGCCCCATCAGAAGAGGGGTGAGTTAAATCAAGCATTGGTGTTCCTCCTCCTATAAACCGCGTCCCTAATCTCTAATATGATAAGTTTTCTTACGAGTTGCTTTCCTGTCAAACATCAAAGGAATACAAAGGAATGTAACTAGATATATACCACCGAGTCCATGAGAATTTGCCTGTGATAATAAAAGAGACCAGATGCACAGAGCTCTGTGTGAAGATTCTAAAAGCTATAGATAACTAAGGAAAAATACTTGTAGAGTTTTATGAGAGAAGAGGCGGAAATATCGTCAACTGTGGACGTGAAGCGAAGTATTCGCCTTGTCAGTCTTTAAATACATATATGATGATGCTCTCAACTACTCTTGCTAGTAAGTTATTTCTGGTATATACAGTCATAAAGAAGAAACGATAATTTGCTTCATTCAAAGTTAAGTGCTTGCCCTCGACTCTATATGCATTACTGCGATGTAAGATCAGTCAGCTCTATTCTTCAGAATTTAGATTTCGAACATTTAGTCGTCTCGAAAGAAAATGGGAACCCATCTACAAAAGAGTGAGGTGCCAATTGTTCTAAGTAGCTGCTTAGATCAAGACTGTCGGAGCCTTTGATGATTATGAGTAGCTGTGTTAAAACACCTCGCCCATCTCTTTCCTCGAGCTATATGACTTAAAGTCGTAAGAACGGATCTTCATAGGATTTGTCTCTCATACCAGGAATCGTCTGGGTAGCTCGCTGCTGTACTCTCTCGCTTCAATCATTGCATTCTTCCCAATAGGGTTACAAAAACTGGAGGTGAGGGCGCGCCAGTGTATCTTTAAGATTAGTTTCTTAGACTTACAACCAAATGCCCTCCCAATGAAGCCTGGAATTTTGCTTGCCGTTTCTATTCTCCTCTCTACTCTACTTACCCAGCTTAGGTCATCGGAGATTATCCCACTGCTTACCTGCCTTTTTCCTCATGTAGATTATGTAAAGCAACAGGTCTTATAGAATAGTTTGTTTGTCTGTTGTCTCTCTCTGTCCATATGGGAGAGTTTCTGCATACGTAGTGATGTAAAAACTCTGCGTTTTCATCTTTTTATGGCGTGTTGTGTTTCTGATAAATCTTTACCAAATAGGGCAACCTGAACTGCATACTTCAAATACACATAAACCTTTATTTTGTATACACATTCAAGTATTCCATATATCCCGGGACCAGTATCCATGAAAGAGGAGTCCTGGTGTTACTCAGGATCTCTCTAAAGGATCCTGCAGTCCAAATCTGCGTTACTTCTAGCAGGATGGAAGCGTAGACTCCTCTGGAGTGAGACATCCGCTGATGAGACTGTACTCCCAATGATAAAACCTTACCAAAGGTTACTTTTAACTCGTGGTGTAACATTGTGCAGGCGAAGCCCGGTATCACCTGTGTATTATATATATATATATATATATATATATATATATATATATATATATATATACAATATATATCGTGGTTAGCATACGGAAGTGAGTAACACCTGTGTATGACTACCTTAGGTTTTGTGAGTTTATATGTAAGAGAATCATTTTGTATTGCTGTTTATTGTTCCTGGGAGACGTTATTCGTTCATCCAGATAAGCGTGGCTGATTTACGATGGTACCTCACCATCGCGGTCTACAACAGAGCCCATGATGAAGCGGGGAACAGAACATAATGACAGAGGAGTACACCAGGAACCTTTGACAATCACTCTTGGTTTGACATCAGTGAGCGATAGTGTGGACACAGGTCCAATATGGAGGGAAGCTGAGAGGCTGTACCTTATCTCCCTCCCTGGCGCAGGTCTCCCGGGTACTCATGTAGCACAACCACCTCGCCAGTCACCTCTTGAGATGACTTCTGAAAGTCTTTCATTAAGTTTGTTAATGTCGGAACACGGGTATTGGGACACACACACACACACACACACACACACACACACACACGCACACACATGGCGATCTAGTACTATCTTCCCGTAACACACATTGTAATCACACACACACACACGCACACACACACACATGAATAATGACGCCTGTCCGGCATAACTAAGCGAAAGTTGGTATGCAATGAAGCATTTGAATAGTAAAACCTGGCAAACAGACTGTCCACCTATCTGTCTGTCTTTCCGCCTGTTTGTTGATCTAACTGTCTCTCTGATTGTCTCTATGTCTGCTTTTTTGGTCCGTCTGATTGGACAGTGATATTAAGGCAATTGGTACATAGATCAAGTAACTGGTTTTCTTCTTAATCTTTTTATACTGTCTTTGCCAGAGTGACTTGATTATATGTGACTGAGTTCTCCAAGATGGCAAACCCAAAACTCAGGATGTTAACTAACTCCAGTTTCCTTATCGGTGCTGAAGTCTTGCATCATACCGTTTCTGAAACGCCTGAACTTAGGTTGAGGTAGAAATAATCTGAATGGAAAAGTGGTCACCTCTAACTCCTCACAGCTGTAACATTTTTTTTTTATATACATGTGAATGTGACGCGGGAGAGGAAAAGAAAAAAACGGAACATGGCCAATGTGTTTTCCGGAGAGAATGTGTTGTTTGCAAGTTTGTCTCTATCTAATCACAATGTAATCAGTGCCTCATGATGTGGTGTATGTCCAACTGCCTCTATCCTGTATAAAAAAAAAATTCTATACACCTAATGAAGTCTCGTAAAATGTTGTCCCAGTAGTTTGCATAGTTTTGCATGCAAAACTAGTGGTTAGTGGAATGATAATGGCCTTACGTTTAGCGATGATTAAGCAGGATTTTTATTCAGGGAATATAAAAGTATTATCTTAATAATTTGCTTTATATGAAGCTCATTGTTGAATGTGTGTTGTAATGTGTAATGCAGTACAAGTATCTCACTGAATTATCCTCGATAAGCAAGTTATTACGGAGCACTACCAGTCACGTGCGACGTGATGACTGTAACGCAAGTACCTGGTGCGTATCGTCACACAAGAGGGCTGTGTCACTGGGATAAGGTTCCAGCGATATTTGTGACAAGCTCCGCCTCAACCAGGAAAGCTATTTAATGGCATACTGGCCCTAGTATGCCACAAGCCAGGTTATGGTATGATCATGTCTAAGGTCATGTGGCATGTATGAGTTCTGCCACATACGTGAATCTCAACATATTTTAAGGGTTGTTGAGGAAGTTATTCCAGTCTTGGTTAGATTCTGCCCTTTCGCCTCCTGACCAAACGCAGGACAGGGGTAGCACACAGGGCCGTCGTCCCAGAGGTACCCCTACCGGCGTCTCCAGCAACACAGACGGATCCACACGTCCGTTGCCTTATCTTTTTTTTTTTTTTCCAGTCTGTGGATGTTCTCGGGTTTGACAAGGGAGAGTGAAACGTTAACCACTCACCAGACCGATGAGGTCGGCTGCAGACATCCCGTTCCCCCTTTACATGCATGTAACTTTCTAGGTCACCTGAATAGAACTCTTCCAAATCAAGTGTATAAACATGTTCGCCGTCCGTTGCATATATCTGCCTCAAGCCAGCTTTGTATACCTGTGTCAGGCCCCATGTGCACACGTGCCCTGGGAGAGAGAGAGAGAGTGAATATTCAGAGCAAACATCGTGGGTCACTGGGATGTGAAGGAGGAAGCATGCGTCGTCATCCCGTCGGGTGAGGAGCCAAGCCGCTGAGCCGGTGGAGTGGACGAGTGTAGCTGGGTGGAAGAACGGGAGGTGGAAGGGTGCGGTGGATAGATAAAGCCGAGGGGGGGAGGTGGGTAGAAGACATTTGGAGAGATGAATTCGTACTAAGGGGCCCTGTGGTAATGGGGATAACTGTGGTGAAGAGAGAGAGTTGAGGTTGTAATGGCCAGAGAGAGAAAGGATGGTTCAGCAGGACACACTTGCTATGGAGGTGACGGTGTGGTACACTAAGATAAAGGATCAAAATCAGAAAAAGAAAATGAAGACTGAGGAGTTCTTACTAGCAAAGAGCTTGTGCATTATGTTATTTATGGAGGTCAGACCTGAAGGGTGACGGACGGGTAACGCTACGTGACGGGAGACGGAAGGTAAGCAGGAGTGACGGAGGACTAGGGACAGTGTGTTCACGATGACACGACGGAGAGTAAAGTGCCGTTGTATGGGAGGTGACCCTGAGTGAGGGGCGGAGAGTGGACAGTGATCCGATGTGTGATGTGACCTCACGCTGTGGCAAGGAGCCAAGTAAGCAAGGCCTTGGTAACAGGATGATGTACACCGCCCTCTACCCAGAGGTGTACCGCTGACGGGACGGTACCAGTAGCGGTACCAGTCACAAGGGAAGTGGAACATGGGGGCGGGGGTGGGCAAGACTATGGTACGTACCGCCTGAGTACCTGCCAATACGGTGCGACAGCGGACGGACGTAGCGGCCTGCCGTGCGGAGGGATGCGGAACGGAATTCGGTGATAAGAACACCTTCAGCTCCTGGGAAGCAGATTTGAAGATGTTCGTCATGAGACTCATTCAGGATACAGCGGAGCATATGATTATGCCGGATTTGTTTATCGTGTTGTAGGAATGAGCTGAGATGATTTGCAGTATATTTATAGGGAAACTGTTGAGTTTTAGAAAAAAGATATAGGCGTCAGTTACGTTTAGGCCCGGTTGAATTCATCTAGATTATTGCATCCCCACTCAGGACTGTTGCAAACCAACTTTGCTGAAAAAATACTTCCAAATGAACTGTTAAGCCACGAATATGTCGTGATAAAGGAAACGAACGAATGAAACTTCGACATGTAGAAAAATCCCTTCCGTGTTCTTACAGACGTGCAAGTAATGTCAATTAGAAAGGATCCTTTATGAAATGTAGGATATTCCCTCAGATACCGTAGCGACACCTCGAAGCTCGAAGGCAAAACTTTTGTCATTGGCTTCGGTGCATTATACATGATAGCTGGAGATTAGATGGGTGAACAAATATAAAGAAAAAATGAAAAGAATCGTTTGCAGTTCAAAACGTATACAGTTTTATGTCAGATATAAATATCTATATTTCCCATCAGTTAACGTCAAAATATCTGATGGAGCGGAACACGCGTAAAGATGGTGGTCTGAATGACGAGATGCAAACAGGACTGACTTTATCGGCGCCCATCGTGTCCCAGTGACTCGCTCCCTTGCCTCAGTCATACTTTAAAAAGGAGTGATACTATAAGGTTGCCATACTAGTAGTATATCACGCGGCAACAGTGCGGTCGGATCACTGCCTTCCTGTCTTCTTTTCTGTCTTTTTTATTGCGACATTTTATCAAAGTTGCTTAATCCTTTTATTCACATCTAACTACGATCAGACAATGCGATCGAGTCGTTAGTCGATTACTTCCTTCTGCAGCGAGCAGCGACCGGTACATTTTGGACTATGAGAATGTAATTATATCATATAATATGGTGGAGTCCCACAAAAGACCTTCCTCGACTGTCCATACACTTCGCTGGGCGGGGCCGCTGTCAACTGCTACAGAGGAAGTGGTATTGTACATCACCGTGTTAAGAATCTCTGTTAAGATACATGGTGGGCGCACCGTTGAGGCCAGAGAATGGGGGCAGCGTAAGACGTAATGAAGGCATTAGCACTGTAAACAATTCTTGAATGCTGAATAGAGGAGGGGCATAGAGGAGCTGTGTTCCCCTGCTGTGCCAGAGAACGTTGAAGGTCGACGTGTGATGTGATCGCATCAGTATAAGGAGTCTCCTAAGAGTACCTAATCGCTCCAGCGCTACCTAGCACCGAGGTATAAATATTTCTGGAAATATTACTGACGTCTCGTTTGCACATGAGCAACTCAGGTTTATCGAACGCGGACGAGAAACGTTTGTTTATAAATATAAGCCCTCTGTGAACGTTTGTTGCTCGGGAAGGACTTTGTAACCTGGAGATTTCTATTCTTTTTTTAAAGCAAATTACTCGTAACTTTGGTCTTTGTGATAGAGCTTTTGTTAATCTGTATCTCTTTCCAGCGATGCCTGGTGAAGGGCCACTGCCGTTAAGTTGAACTATTGTTGTTAGGCTATTAAGCTGAAGTACAACAGGGTCTGTCAGCAACGCAAATGGTTTCATGCGTCATTTGAAGCAAGAGATCCTTCACAAATACAGGAGGGAATAATTGCACTTCACGGGAAACATAGACGATGCAGTGCGGAAAAACGTTCGGTTAAAGTCTGGTTACGTTTCCTGAGCTTGCACACCGCATGATGTTACGGTGGCAGCCTATTCACCCCTCTAATCTGCGGGGAATATGGGTAGAGGCAAAGAAAGCGGACGAGGTATGGACTTCCAGGTTAAGATAAGGGGATTAAGACAAGACTTATTTGGCTGATGATATGGATGATGATGTCAGTTTGATAAGTTTAAGGCTCAAAATTAGACCCTCTTGTCCTATCTCGCATTGTTCTCTGTGGAGGTTGTTGGGAAAAAAAATATATATATAATCTTAAGAAAAGAGGCTCCTATCACGCTCCAGACCTCACACCACCTTACCTGGCGAGTGGGTGGGCATCATCCACATACGAGCAGTACCTCACACCCTCCAGCAGCACCGCGACAGAGAATTGTGGAACGGCTGTGAGGAGAGGAACACCTTACTGCTAGAGAGAAGAGGGCAACTGGAGGCAATAATGGTGACCAATTTGCAGATACAAAAGGCATGGGTCGATTGTGTTGGTTTCCTCCCAAGATGTGCGGACGTTTATGGTCTTAGCATTGTTCCCTGACGATAATAATTCAAACAAAGAGTAGTAGTAGTGAAACAGTATCGATAACTCGTAAAGAAAATATCACTCTTAAATGATGTTCTTCTTTAAGAAAAGTCGAAAGTTTCGCTATTCACTCATCCAATCTTCATCCTCGCCTGTGTCCGTCCAAATCAAAGTTGCGACTCTTGAAATCTGTAATATATTGTTAATTGGACCACAGTCAGTCAGTCCAGAGATTTTCTCTTATGTTAGCTGAGACGGCACGGTCCACTAAATGCCCTAATCAAGGCCATCTCATTAACGATATATATATATATATATATATATATATATATATATATATATATGTGTGTGTGTGT